>BQNB010101149.1:0-24540 GCA_026074375.1 Tanacetum coccineum | reverse complement strand
AACCCGACTCGAATAGGCTTAATCGGATTTGGGACTGGTCGGGCCGGGTTTTTTTTGACACCCCTAGTTGTGTCGAATGATTCTGTGCAAAACGCGAGGTATATTTAAAAAAAACCTCAATTTTAATTTTTTTAATAAATTGACTCGCGTTGACCGATTTGGCTTATTTAGCCGTTTTTTTCCATTTGGCCAATTTTTATCTGATTAATCAGTATGTCAATCGATTTTTGACAAATCCGATTAAATTGCCGAATTTTATGAGAATCAGGTTGTGCCATAGACCAACTTGTGATGTAATATTGAATTGTTGGATGTATGTGTAAGAGGGAGTGTATTTTTGATATGATATAGTTGTGTTTAAGTGAGGTAGGATTGTGTGATGAACTTGATTGTCTTATAACACTTGTTTAGTGGTGATGGAGTGAAATAGCTATCCGTCATTGAGTTGCCAGAGGTTATGTTTGTCACTATTACGCTTGGCCTAAGAAAGTTAGCGTTATATATTGAGGCAAATTATATATTTGTTAGACGCATAAATTATTGGCCCAAGCCATTGTGGGCTTGAGGTCCATTAGATCTAGGGTTTAGTAGCTTATTCCTAAAGCTATGTTCTATTTTAAATAGACATGCTTTCTTATCTAATTGACAACAATTCAATTAATATCAATTTTCATTATCTTTTATGGTATCAGAGCTTTGGGAAAGATAATGGAAATTGGTATTGATTGATTTGTTGTCAGTTACATAAGAAAACATGTCTATTTATAATAGAATATAGCTTTAGGAATAAGCTAGTAAACCCTAGATCTAATAGACCTCAAGCCCACAATGAAATGGGCCAATAATTTACGTGTCTAACAATATTTACCCAACATAAAAATAAAAAATGTTACAGTAAATCTAGAATAAGCTTTAACTAAACTATTAGGGTTTTTAGATAGATAGATTACTAAACTATCAACTTTTTTTCGCCTAAGTTAATAATCTTTTTTTTTGTTCAAGTGGGTTACTGGACTATCGAAGTTTAACTTTAAGGTTACCGAATAACAAAAGTGTAGCCATTCAGGTTACCCAATTACTGGCAACCGGGATATTGTGTTTTGACCTTCTCCACGTTAGCTTTTTTTGGGCCCAGTTATCCAACTCAGAAACCTATCAAGTTATTTGACAGGTATGTTACACAACTTTGCGAATTTGTTCGCCTAAGTTACTAAAGTTTGTCGTTTTGTTCATCTAAACTGCCTCTAAAAATACATATTTTTATGCACGTTTTATCCATGTTTTTATACGCATTTTTATACGCACATTTTTATACACGCTTTATGCACACATTTTATACACGTTTTTATACACACATTTTTATACACGTTTTTATGCACACGTTTTTATACACACAATTTTATATATGTTTTGTATACACACGTTTTTATAAAAATATGTATTAAAATATGTGTATGAGAATGTGTGTATAAAAAAGTGTGTATAAAACCGTGTATAAAAATATGTGTATAAAACCGTGTATAAAAATGTGTGTATAAAAACGTGTGTATAAATCGGTATATAAAAATGTGTGTATAAAATCGTGCGTATAAAAATGTGTATAAGAATATGTTTAAGAATGCGCATATAAAAACGTGTGTATAAAAATGTGTATATAAAAAGATGTGTATAAAACCGTGTATAAAAACGTGTATATAAAAATGTGTCTATGAAAACGTGTGTATAAAAACGTGTTTATAAAAATATGTATAAAAATGTGTAGATAAAAATATGTATAGAAAGTGTGTATAAAACGTGTGCAAAAATTCGCAAAGTTTAGTAACTTAGGTGAACAAATTCGCAAAGTTCAGTAACTTATTTGTATCAAAAGTCAAATGTCACGCTGGCAATGTAACCGGGAATTAACACTAGCAACCGATCATCGATAGTTCGATACCAAATTTAACCGGTTTTGATAGTCTGGTAACCCACTTGAACAAAAAAAAAGATTAGTAACTTAGGCGAACAAAAGTTGATAATTTGATAACCTATCTATCTAAAAACCCAAACTATTAAAGATTGTAAACTTGTATATTGAACATCTATAACGAGATTATGCACCTGCGCTTCGTTGCGGAGCACGAGGTTTTACGTTAAAGACTAACTTTGCAACGGACGGATAACCTCATGCAATATTCTCGTGTGGTGAAAATTAACAGTCGTTAAGTTACGACTGTTAACTAACGCCCGTTAAGGACTAACTTTGTAACGAACCGATAACTTCAGAGACTGTTTCCGTAACTTGCGCACTGTTCATTCTACTGTTCATCCGCTCATGTTTTATTGTTTACATTTTTAAAAAAAATTGTCCTTTTCTTTAACGAATGCTAACGGCCTCCGATTTTTGTTATATTTATATAATAATTTGATATTTAATTGAGTACGAGTTTATCCTTATATTATAAATAAAATCGATTGTTATTTGTGTTGTATAACTAATTGGTGCAACTATTTTCAAAAATTTAATCAGAGATTTCTAGTGGAGATGTTCACAAATCAGGTAATACGTACATGAAATGAAAACTGAAAATGAACTGAATAAAATTTATTATAATCAAATTTATCAACATCAAGCCGAATCGAATTAGATGTTCAGTTTTTGTTTGGATATGTGCTTGACAAAATGGAAACCGAACCGAACTAAAAACTGAATTCCTCTAAATATATATATTTTATATATAAAAACCCATTAAAACTCTTTCATAATATAAATATAACATTTTTTAAGCTGTGAATTATTTTGTGCTAAAACTTTATATAATAAAATAAAGTACTATAGATTATGTAATTCGTGTTATTCGGGTAAACCTGAAAACCAAACCGAATTCAAATTTGGTTTGATCTAATTTGAGTTCAATTCGGTTTTCATTTATGCTCCGAAAAAAAACCTGAACTAATCGAACCGAATAAACCAAACAACCTTATACTGAAACTAGGAGTGTGCATTGTTTGAGTAATAACCAAATAAACCAAAACCGAACCAAAAAAAAAAATCAAACCGAATTTAAACCGAAACTGATAAAATCGAAAAATGAAACTAGGTTTGGCAATCTGATCCCAAACCGAACCGAAAACCGAATTTATATAAATATATACTTTTTATTATGTATTTATATATAAAAAACCATTTAAATTTTATCCTAATAAAAAACACACTTTTTTTTGCTAAAATATTTATATAATTTAATTTTAAAAAATACAAATGGTGTAATTATGGTTATTTGGGTTAACCCGGAAACTAAACCAAATTTGAATTCAGTTTTTGGTTTGGTTCGGTTGAATTCTATTTCGGTTCATTTTTCGATTTTATATATAAAAAAAACCAACTAACCGAACCGAACAATCCGATAACAAAACCGGCGAACACCCCTAACCGAAACAATAAACATCCTAATTTTTTGAAGGTAAATTTTGTGCATTCTTGAAAACCTAATTTCCATGGGCCGGCCTAATACACTTCCTAGTTCCCATTATAAAAGAACAAACCCTAACCCTATTACACTCACCTTCCTAGTTCCACATCTGAATATCTCATGACAGTTGTCAATTCTGCAAGCATAGGTATACCCTACAATCTTGTATAACTTTTCTTCTTTCTGCAAAATGTTTTGAGATCTAGACAATAAGGTCAAAAGTTATAGAAGTGACGCAATGTTAGTTGACTTTTTAAAACATGTACTTTGGTTATATGAGATTTTAAGATATACGAAGTAGTTTTGATTGTTATTGTATGCTAGTTTACTTATAGATCTGCTAACAAAATAATGTTTCTTTTTTTAACAGTAAACGGGTATCTTAATTTGTGCATTAAGATTGGTTTTTTTTTACAGCTGCTTGACCTCAAATGGGTATGTGATTATGCACACGGGAAGAGATTCAAATGAGGACGGTTGTGTTGATATCAGCCATTTGGATGACCACAATATGGTTATCAAATTTTGGAATAATAAATTTTCAAAATCTAATTTGGTAATGCAAGGGGCTCTTTGGACTTTTTGTCATCGATTACAAAGGATTATGAAGGTATTCTAAACCGCCGGAAACATTAATGCATATCTTGAGGCATTAGTTCACATGAGACTTGTGCCTCCAAAAGCCTGTGTCGCACTTGTCTCACGTGAGAATCCAATAACTCTAGATGGTTTAATGGTGAGCCGGGCGGATTAGTTTACCTTCATAATCCTTTGTAGTCGTAACTTATAGTCATACAAAGTGATATAAATACTCGTAAACTTAACCTTTTTGATTAAGATTGTCAATCTTTGATTTTTGTGTTTAGCTATTTATAACAGATATTGATGTACTAAGAAAATATTGATCGCTCCTTTGAAGTTTTTGATGAATATTTATGGTACTATAATTGTGTCTACTTCCTTCTAATCTTTATGATGTTGCAAAATAATAAGTATTTTTAATTGCCATTTTAAAATGTCTTTTGCGATTATCGGCATTGTTTATAGTTCTATACGACCTACGAGTTAGCATTTTACGATATGGTCTTTATCCATGACAAACATTCTTTTTAAAATTGCCAACAAATATGTCTTGCATATTTTTTAATGTTTTGTTTGTTTTATGTTATGGCAGTGACTTGGGTGTATGTATAGTTTTGTTTGATATTATAGTGACCTTATAAAGCTTCATAAATTTTGTGAAGTTTTGTTCTAACATGTAACTACACATCTAAGACACTATGTCAGACTCCAAAATGTGGTATTTTATGTAATGGGGTATTTTAATTATGTATTGTATCAATTATTAACCATTTTTTTCTAATCGGGGTGGTGGGGGGGGGAAATGTTAGCGCACCACCTTATTATGACACGTTCATTCTGACCCCTAGAAAAAACATCACCACTTTGACTCAAAACAAGTCTCACACATCTTGCTTCTAATAATTATTTTGACTTACACAACCTATTCCCGTTTGCTCTATGAATGGACATTCATTATCACATCGAATATCTCGTATGTTCAAAAAACTGTTTTTAACTTTTGTCAATCCATTTAGAAAGAGTGCATACCCACCAAAAATGGGGTGTCACACCCTATCAAAAACTAACTAATTGTTAGCCTTTTAAAATGTAATTTATAAAGAAAAGCTACTCCTAACCGCAGTGCAGAAATTGTCAGATAAAATATTCTCTATTTCTCATAATCATATTATAATATAAATTTCTTACGTGAAACTTTTTTGAAATATCTTAACCTTCATGCATTGTAATTATTTAAGAGTTTAAAATTTAGAATATGAGTTGTTATTTTAGAACCTAGTTAAATTTGTTCATCATGTTTTGATTCAACTAATACAAATGTTTTACGTTACACTTTATTGTCAAATATGAGATTTAGTTTTCATCTAAATTAATTAAGCCAAATTACAAATATCGAACAGAATCACTAACATAACTTAGATGAACCCGACCTTGGATGATAAAAAGAAAATGTTGTCAAACTTAGTAAGCGGTGTTTGATACACTTTTCGATAGGAAAAATAGTTATGGTGATGAGGTTTCATGTGCTGTCAATCCGATGGACACATGCCACATCGTTTTGGGCAGGCCATGGCAATTCCACAAGAAGAGTTTTATGCAATCATACAAAGTTTGGATTCTTAGCGACATTATTTTTACCTTCAGATTTTGTTTCGTTTTCAGATCACGAGGCTTTAAAATACATCCATGGGTAACACAAGCTTAATCCTCGCCATGCCAAGTGGGTTGAATTTCTCCAAGATTTTTCCTTTGTGATCACAAACAAAGCGGGAGCACAAAATAAAGTTGTTGACGGCTCTTGAGGTTCGCCTAACTATTCGTTTAATTAATACTATGAAGATACGCGTGCAAGGGTTTGATACATTCGAGACATTTATTTAGAGGTGCTCGATTGTGTATTCTTCTTAGTTCCCTAGGTGATGCCATTATATTAGAAAGCCACACGAGTTGTCTTGCGGGTCACTTTGGTCGTGATAAGACCTTGGCTCTCATTCGTGATCAGTTTTATTAGCCTCACATGGAGAGAGATCTTAACCGTATTGTGGAGAGGGTGCCAATATGACATCTCGCTAACATTCATATAGTGAAATAATGCAGGTGTTTGGTGTAATCCATTATAAGTCTCTATTTAATATTGTTACATGTTATAAATGTCATTATCATCCCCATATTTGAATTGTCGTTGCATATATAATTAATGAGTAGCAATGATGTAACAACACTTAGTCAAATCATGGAATAATATACGATTAATGTGTAATAATGATGTATAAACCAAACTTAAGTCAAAATCATGATAAATGCTCATTAATAGATACATTATATCTTGACCGTTACATATGTTAGCATTGATGGACATGCTAACCAAAAGTCCTATATAAACTACTCCTCTCTCTACCCAAAACACACATAAGTAGAATCATTTAGCTATCCATCAAGCTCTCTACACTAAAGTGGGTCAATGGAGAGTAACTAGTTTATGCTTAAGGTGTTCTTCATATCATGTCTAACATCACACGGCTTTTTTGTACATTGTACTCTCATCATCATGATCTAAGTGGGTTATTATCTTATTCTAAGATCTCAATGGCTTATTTGTTTAATGTGTTCATCATGAATATTTAATGCTAATGTCAACACATATAATTGCTTACATGTTGTATATCGAGCCATGGTTTTGAGTAAGATAATAATCCATATTATAAATGATTTCATATTGTTATAGTCTTGAACCGTTAAAAGAAACAATTAATTGTGATCACGTATGTTTCTTGAATATTTTAAATTATTTATAAGTCAAGAACTACATGAATATTGGTTTTATGCATGTAAATGAAATGTATATATTAATGAAATCTTAAATAATGCTTCTGCTCAATTAACAAAAAAAGAACCTCGATTAACGATAATGTGCATTTCACAAACATATTAAAGGTTTTTTTTTAAGTTTCATCATTCATTGGAATAATTATCTCATTGACTAGATAGGCCATTTTATTTAATGATTAAAAAAATTGATAATGGTGTGATTTATTATCTTTTGGATAAATATGGTTGAATAATAGAAAATATTATTTGCCATGTGTTCACATGTGCTTATGATATGAATGAATTAAAAAAGGCAAAGACTAGTTTTATTCGTTGTGTAAATTATGAAGATCATTATTTGTTACTATGCATCATTAGTCTTTATATCCCTTTTATGGTTAATGTTCATGACATCTATAGTAGCAATGTGATTATTGCATGACGTTATGATATTGATTGTTGTTATAATTTGTTGGTTCAACAATTAGTGTTAACTGACTTTAATTGTTTTTCATTATGTTTGATAATTAAATTGATTGTTATATTGAAGAATTTGATGTTACAAAATTTGAAATAGTTTGTAACATCCTTATGTTTTAAATCTCAATTGATGATTTTAAAATTAATTATTTATTGCTTTTAAGAATTTGACGTTACATAATTTGAAAATATGTAATGATAATGTTTAACAATTATTATATGACATTAAGTGAGATTAATTTGTTAGTTACCAAAGTGGTCAATTTGATTTCAAATTTGTAGTCATATAACTTATGTTGTCTTAAAGCAATTTAATTATTATATGACATTAAGTGAGATTAATTTGTTAGTCACCAAAGTGGCCAAGTTAATTTCAAATGTTAGTCATATAACTTATGTTGTCTTAAAGCTATTTATTTATTGCATGACATTAAGTGAGGACTTTTGTAGTCACCAAAGTGGCCAAGTTGATTTCAAATTTGTAGTCATGCAATTTATGTCGTCTTAAGAATGCTCTTTTGAATTTTTTATTAGTTGATGGATATTATGAATTTTTCCCAAAGGGAAAATTATCCTTCTATAACTAATAATCTTAAAGATGAAAAAATAGTATACTTTTGTCATGTGTATATAGTTATCCAAAGATGCTTATATATTTGAGGAAGTCTATTTTATTTTCTTGTAAAGTTTCATTGCATTCTAATAACGATGAAGATATATTGTTGTGTTTACCCAAAGGAAACCAATAATATATATTTCATTTATTTATCTCAAGCTTCTTCTGTTACCTTTGTTTACCGGTGTGAATTTCTCCAATTGACGAACCAAGTCCTCTTCCCAATAGTTACTATGGATTTTGACTGCCGCTGTTTGTAGGATAGTTGATTATACAATGCTGATTTAAGAGGCTAATAAATCACACCAGATTGCACATGGAAAAGTTTAACAGACTCTGCTGAGAACTTCACATGCGATGGCATTTGCCATCTTTACATGCCAAAACCAGCTCAAGACTAAGACCACTAGGTAAGCATGAGGATGACTCTTCTGGTGCAATACATTATTAATTCACATTCACTTGAAATAAAGGAAAGTTTCACATCAATTATACCAAAATAAAGAAAAGCTGTAATATTTGATGAACTGTCCAGTAATCATATATAAGAGGAAGCAAGACTAAAGAAACAAAGAGTTCACTCCGTTAAGTTAGTGAATCAAGGAGTTGACAAGAAGCTCCAACCAAAAGCCAATAACTTTAAGAAGAAACAACATGGTACAACCTAAAAGGTTGCTAATGGTGAAAAGAAGGAACAACAGAATAACAAATGCAATTTTGCAAGAACGAGGGACATTTCCAAAAGGATTGTCCTAAGCGTAAGGCTCGGTTCGAAAAGAAAGGTATACATTATGTTTTTGTATGCTTTGAATCAAAATTATATGAAGTTCCTTCTATTACTTGGTGGTTTGATTCTGGTGTTAATACTCATGTTTCCAATATTATGAAGGGATTCCTTACAATCCAAACCATAAGCCCAACTAATAAATTTCTCTTTATGAGGAACCGAATGAAGGCCCCGATTGAAGGCGTAGGGACTTATAGACTTAAGTTAGATACTGGGTTTTCACTTGGATCTAATGAATACACTCTATGTACCTTCAGTTTCTACAAATTTAATTTCTATTCCGAGACTTGATGTTAGTGGATACACTTTTGGTGGTGGGAATGGTCATTTTAATTTATATAAGGATAAATCCTTTATTGGTTATAGTATTCTTATTGATAATTTATATAAATTAAAACTTGATGATATTTTTTCTGAATCTCTATTTACTGTTGAACATAATGTTGGAATGAAACATAGTATGGTGAATGAAAGTTTTGCTTTCTTGTGGCATAAACGTTTGGGTCATATATCCAAAGAAAGATTACAATGATTAGTGAAGAACGAGATTCTACCAAATCAAGACTTCGCTGATTTTGGCTTATGTGTGAAATGCATTAAGGGTAAGCAAACCAAACATAGTAAGAAAGGTGCCACAAGAAGCAGCGGTCTCCTTAAAATTATACACACTGATATTTGTGGACCATTTGATACTCCATCCTTCACTGGAGAAAAATATTTTATCACCTTCATAGTTGATTTTTCACGTTATGGGTATGTGTATTTGCTGCATGAAAAATCCCAATCTATAAATGCCCTAGAGGTGTTTGTAAATGAGGTTGAGAGGCAACTAGACAAAAAAGTGAAAATTGTTAGATCTGATATAGGTGGTGAATAATATGGAAAGTATGATGAATCTAGACAGTGTCCTGGTCCCTTTGAAAAGTTCCTTAAAACTCGTGGCATATGTGCTCAATATACTATGCCAGACACGCCACAACAAAATGGAGATGGTTACGAGCATGATAAGTAAATACTCTTTACCCAAAAGTTTGTGGATATATGCACTTAGAACCGCATCGTATTTGTTAAATATGGTTCCTAGTAAGTAAGTTCTAAAAACTCATTTTGATTTATGAACTGAAAGGAAACCTAGTCTGAGACACCTGCATGTTTGGGGTTGTCTACCAGAGGCACGTGTTTACAATCCACAAGAAAAGAAATTGGATTCTCAAACCGTCAGTGGTTACTTTATTGGTTACCCAGAGAAGTCCAAAGGGTATAGGTTTTATAGTCTAACCCACAATTCTAGAATTACTGAAACAATGCCAAATTTCTGGAAAATGGTGAAGTTAATAGGAGAGTGTTGAAAATCAAGTTCTGGATATTAACAAAATAAAGAGTGATGATCCATCACCCATGAATGTTCATAAATCCATAACTACACCAGATATTGTTCTCGCATTTCAAAATCAAGAACAACATTTAAATAATGAACAAATACCCCATAAAGAAAATAACTTACCAACTCAAATAAATGAACTAGTTGGAATAGCATTAAGCAAACATGCAAGGGTTAGAAAGTCGGCTATTCCTTATGATTATCAAACCGTCAGTGGTTACTTTATTGGTTACCCAGAGAAGTCCAAAGGGTATAGGTTTTATAGTCTAACCTACAATTCTAGAATTATTGAAACAATGCCAAATTTCTGGAAAATGGTAAAGTTAATAGGAGAGTGTGATATTAAAAAAATAAAGAGTGATGATCCATCACCCATGAATGTTCATAAATCCATAACTACACCAGATATTGTTCCTGCATTTCAAAATCAAGAACAATATTTAAATAATGAACAAACACCCCATAAAGAAAATAACTTACCAACTCAAATAAATGAACTAGTTGGAATAGCATTAAGCAAACATGCAAGGGTTAGAAAGTCGGCTATTCCTTTTGATTATATAGTTTACTTGCAAGAGACAGATTTTGATATTGGTATTGATAATGATCCTGTATTTTTTTTTCACAAGCCGTAAAAGTGATAAGTCTAAAATGTGGATTGACGCTATGAATGAAGAGTTGAAATCAATGGCTAAAAAATAAAGTCTGGGATCTTATAAACTTGCCATAAGGTTCTAAACGTGTTGGTTGAAAATGGGTCCTTAAGACTAAACGCGACTCTAAAGGCAATGTTGAAAGATATAAAGCTAGACTTGTAGCCAAAGGTTATAGTCAAAAAAATGGTGTTGATTACAATGAAACCATTTTCTCAAAGAAGGATACATTGAGAATAATATTGGCATTAGTGGCTCATTTTGACTTAGAGCTACATCAAATGGATATGAAAACTGTCTTTCTGAATGGAAATCTTGAGGAAGAAGTTTATATGGAACAACGTGAAGGGTTATAATCGTGTACCTCAGCTAAACCGTCTGAGTCATAGACGGGAGCCATGTTAGACTGGGTACCCGAAGTTGATGCTTGCTGCAAATTAGCCATCAAAATGCAGTTTGCATTGACTTCCTCAATCTCATCAAGATCAGTTGCAGCAACCATTAAATCAAACTCATCAGCTTGAAGTTGGATTCCTGCTTCTTCCTTTTGAGCAATAAACAACTGAGTCTGAAGATAAGATGCACCCCTTATCCTTGGTCTGACTGTGTAGTTTCTAGCAAGATGACCCAACCCCCTACAGTTGTAACACCTTATCTGATTACCATTATTCTCATTTGCATTACGCTCAGCCCGTGCTGCTACAACATTACCATTCCTGTTTTGATTGGCTATACCCAGAACAACAATTACCCCATTTTGATTTCCAACATTCTAAACACCCGGATTCTGAACTACATTCTGAACAACCTGATTCCCTACATTCTGCTCAGCGTACTATCTAAATTGATTACCCCCATTTCCTCCAACCATCTACATTTGATTATCTTGACCCAAATTCATACTCGGTTGAGCAATCTGCCTATTTCGAGGGTTGGATGAAATTCTCTGGTTGTTGTTGGTTGGGATAGAGTAGTTTAGTTTGAATACCTTGGCCATTAGAACAAGTGCCATGTTCATTGCAGTTATGGGGTCTGTAATTTCTTTGGGATTTGGCATAGGTTGTTGCATGTAGTTATGGTTGAATGATGGTTGAGGGATGTAATTGTTGTTAGGTAGTGGTTGTTGTATGAAGGTACTTGATGATGGTAGATCTGGGTGAAACAGTGGATAATTGAAGGGATTGTTGGAAATTGCCACGAGTGCTAAGGGATCTTGTGTTTTTGCAAGTCGTTCAGCTCGTAGTTCATCTACCTCCTTTTGATTGTACTTCAAGAAGTCATACAACTGAGTGTAATCTGCAGTATGTAAGTCCTTTGTTTGATGAACGATGGTAACATGTCGACTCCATTATGGTTGTAAGCTATTAGGAACTTGAGAATACTGGCAATCTTTTCTGGAAAGTGTTTGTTTCTCTTGAAATCACTCATTAGTTTTGAGAAACGATGATAGTAAGACTCAATCAATTCCCCATCAGTGGAAGTAAATCTTTCCCACTCATTAAACAACTTAGCTTTCTTATCTTGGATTTCAATGTCAGAACCTTTCATCATCTGCTAAACATGTAACCAGATTTCTTGAGCAGTTTCACAACTATCAACAGCAGCATAGATGTCTTCGGGAAGACCAAGAAGAATGGTCTGAATTACTTGATCATCAGCTTCCGTTTGTTTAATTTCTGCTTTCGTGAGTTCATCGTCAGTTTGTTCATGAAACGTTTCAGGAACATGAACTGTACGGGTTAGATCACCAGATTCATGAATCATTCGTCTGACATATGGACCATTCATAATGGAGTTGTAGATTAACTTTCCATTTGGTCTACTCTTAGCATAACGGAGAAGACGAGACAAACATGGAACATAGTTATCTTTGTTAAGCATAGGAGGCCGGTTTTCAGAACTGGCTGCATAAATGTCTTGTTGAGTCGACATTGCAAAAGTGATGTGAAATGATAAGATAGGATCGTTTCAGTGATTAGTGATTATAATTTGCTTATGATTAAAGTTAAACTGATTAGGTTCACGAGAATTCACGGGATTTTACAAGTCTATAACTTAGACCGAAAAAGAATGAGCTTTTACGGGATTTTACAAAGTTAAAAAGAAACCGCGAATTGATGATTTTTTTGTGATTAAGGTTTGTTTGTTTGATAATTTAGATTGATTGTCTTTTAAAGATCACAGTCCGAATTGTCCAAAATATAGTTTGCCGAAATTGGCCTGTAACCGAAATTGGTTAACCGAAAATGGCTTAACTGAAATTGAAATTCGGTACTGTTTGACATGAAGCAAACCGCCACCTAACAATTCACCAAACCGCTAGCAAAATTTTCTCAAACCGCTGGCAACATTTAATATGCCAAACCGCTGGAAAAAATCAAACCGCTACCTAAACTGTTTGAACAAACCGCTGACAAATTAACTTAACCAAACCGCTGCCTTACAACAGAAACTGTAAACCGCTACTGATGAACAAACCGCTACTTTGGGTATTAATCAAACCACTACCAGGTCTGAAACATCAAACCGCTAGCCAAATCTTTTACCAAACCACTATCAAGGGTAAATTTGGACATAGTAATGTTTCTAAAGAACAAAGATTAATTTTTCTTCGAGTGTACCTATATCAAAACCGCTACTAAAACCAATAAGCAAACCGCTACTCCTTTTTTTCTCAAACCGCGATCTGAATAAGTTAAAATCAAGTACAAGGTTGATTTCTAGCCGTTTGTGTTCTTGCTCAAGCTTAGCTAACAAACAAAACGTCCTTATCCTAGCTTCAAACCGCCACAAATAATTATGAATTATTAATTCAAACCGCTACTTAGAATCATAATTCGAAATAAACAAAAGAAATCCAAATAAGCTACTTAATAAGACTAATAAGCTATTGAGGCTTTCAACTAAGTGGGTTGAAGAATATTAACAACAAAACAACACGTTTTCTTTGTGAATCTTCAAGAACAACCAAACCGCCACTTAGAAAAACAAATAAGCCGAATAGAATAAGCTTAAAAATCAAATTAAAAGCTTATGTAGGGCATGAAATAGTGACACAACAAGCTATAGAACAAGTGTAGCAAGGAAAGAACAAGCTTGACAAACCAATAAGCCAAAGTCAAAATGAGCCATGGGTTTTTTAAGCACAATAAGCCACGAAATTTTGAAATTTAGAGCTTATTACCACAAAACAACCAATAATCTACCCGAGACTCTTGATACCACATGTTAGCTTACCAATTCACAATCACTCACACGAATTTACAAGAGAAAAACTAGAGAGAAAGTTGTAGAGAGAGAAAGTAAAACAAAGAAAATGGTTACACATTAAAGAGAGTAAAATGAGCAACCCCCTTTCCACACTTAAAGAGGGCTTTATATAGTTGTGTACATGAGCTAGCCTTAGGTTTAAGTGGGCTTCCAAGGTTGGACTTGATATCTAATGGGCTTAAAGCCCGTAACTAGGCCCAATTAGCGTATAGAATTCTCGGAAACATATACTAGACTAATATAAGGTTCGGGAGTCTTAATGACCACCACTTCACATAAAATAGGGTCTAAGACAAATATTCTTGATCTTCTGGCTGTTAGGCTATATTAATCCTAGTGGAAAGATAAACCATCACAATTAATATACAAAGAGGCCAAGGACATATAAATAGAATGATTAAACAAAGTAGATGTTACTGTAATTTTTTAGTAATTTACATGTAAAATTTAGATTTTTTATAACAGTAACTAAAATATAAGACAAAGTTGGGAATGAATGTAAATGCCAAGGGTACATTTCAAAAATTAAATACATGCTACGTCCATACTAAAAATTATGCCATTTAATTATCATGGGTAGATATGTAATTTCAATCACAATTGCTGTGGATGAATCAATTCTCTTCCGTGGTTAAATCACTTCCCCTTCTAATATGCTCTTAAATGTGTAATATATGGTACAGAATAACACAAAACGTAGGGTACCAATTAAAAAACTTAGTCCAGTTTCTAACTCGGCAGGCTATAAATTTTGTAGAATTGATAGTATTGAAGCGCACGCACCACCCAACTCGTTTTCAATCAAAATTGAAGTTCAAATTACTAGTATGGGCGGGTGTGTTAAATAGACTAGTTTGAAACTTAAATTTGATCTGCGCCCTTTTGGAGATTCTTTTATACCTGCTCCATTTCTGATAACCGTATGACATATTCCAGATCCTCCTACACAAACACATGTATGTCAGCATATTAAAAAGTTAGAAGGTATGCGTTAAAATATCTTATACATTCTATATAAGTAGATTAAATCTTTTGTGTGCATCTTGTCTCCCAAAAGCTTTGCATCAGATTCCAACACGCCCTCGTATTCTGCGGGGGCAAGTTCAAATAGTTTTGGTTTGGACAACCTTACCAACGATAAATCATTTGAGGATAACCAAGGTCCTAAAAGCAGTGAATGCACTTCTCACTTAGGGATACATCTAAGACATCAGAAGACATTTTTGTATTTAAACCATCATGAGAGGGGAAAGATGAAATTGCAAAACAACAAGAAATTTTCTTTACCACGGAATGGAAAAAACCATCATCCAAGGATAAAGATAGAAAAAACTTGCCGTTAAAAAAACATAGAAAAAAATAGACAGAACTTACTCACCATCAATAGATTTTTCCGTGTTTAAACCATCATCAGAGGGGCAAGATGAAATGGCAAAACAAGTAGGATTTGTCTTTGGAACAGGATCATCAGAAGGGCAAGATGAAATGGCAAAACAAAAAGGATTTGTCTTTGGCACAGGATGGAATAAATCACCATCATCTACCTTATCCGTTTCTTACAAGGTTCCACTTCTATAAAATCAGAATTTATATTGCACCACTTGACTTTTAGAAGCTAATACATATTTTCTCATATTTATTGGTTTTAACATCTAATATAAATCTGTTTGTGTAGTAGATAGTGGAAAATGATTCATGGGAGTAAAAAAATGGAGGCTTTAGAAGAGGAACTCAAATAGAGGGGAGCACAACCTTGTGTGATGAAAGCCTTTGAAAGACTAAAAAAGTGGTGATGTAGTGCACGGGACGAATGTTAAAGCTGAGGTCTTTGGTACAAAAGATGACATTTGGATTGCAATTATTTAGGATGCCGTAGCATTATTGTTTACCCAAGGATAGCTCGACGTTAACGTTTTGACTTGGTTTGCTATGTAAGTACATTAACTCTTACTTTATTTAACTAACAACTATTTGGATTTCACATTATATGGAACCGTTTATCTATATTCTCATTGTTTTAGGTCTTTAAAGACAGATTTATAGACGAGTTTAAAGACCAAACACTCCAACATATGCGAGTTTTTGGCACCCTCTATGATTCGAGAGGAAGAAGAGCCAAGTCTGTCAAAAATTACTTAAGGAAGGTGAAGCGTCTCAAAAATGATAAGATTTATTTTGCACCATACCATTCAAGGTACCAATAAAGTTGCTCTCTTCTTTGTTATATCACTTATATTTTTGTGCCAACATTTTCAATCATTATTAGGCAATACGTACACTGAACCTGTTTATGCTTTTATCTAAACACAAGTTGGGGTATATATTGGATTCCAAGACTGAGATTGCATATGGCGTTTTCAAGACTTTGGATAACTCGTAGCTATCCAAAGTTTTTTATACATTTTCGTCAGTTTTTTTTACGTTTTCGTCCGTTTTTACGTTTTTGTCATTTATTTTACGTCTTCGTCTGTTTTTTATGTTTTCGTCAGTTATTTTACTTTTTCATCAGTTATTTAACGTTTTCATCTCTTTTTTTATGTTTTCGACTGTTTTTTTACTTTTTCGTTCTTTTTTTTATGTTTTCGTCAGGTTTTTATTACCTTTGCGTCCTTTTTTACACGTTTCGGTCTGATTTTTTACGTTGTCGTACTTTTACGGACGAAAACTTGAAAAAAAGGACGAAAACGTAAAAAAAGTGTGAAAACTTGAAAAAACAGACGAAAACGTAAAAAGACGGACGGAAACGTAAAAAGACGAACGAAAACGTAAAAAAGGGTGAAACCATAAAAAATGTACGAAAACATTAAAAAGCAGACGAAAACGTAAAAATACATACGAAAACAGACGAAAACTTAACAAAACGGACACTCTCTTGTATTTAGTTAGTTAATAACATCAAACGGTTAACTAACAGTCGTTAAATATATTTCGTGAAACATATTATATATTTAATAAATATACACATATATTAAATACATAATAAACGTACTCTTCGTGTATTCGTGTATGCCCCCGATAGACTCACGTATTTCTAGCCGTATAAACATTACACGTAACGACCACAAACCAACAATAACCCTTTCACTTTTTCTTAAAGATGTTTATATATGAAAACAAAAATTAATAAATATAAATAAATTATAATAATCTTTACCTAAAAAACAAATAAATTATAATAATGACCCAATTCTACCGTATATCAGGCCTAGGGCTGTAAACGAACCGGACGAATATGAACGGAGCCTTGTTCATGTTCGTTCATTTAATTTTAGCCGGACAAATAAACGAACACGATCACTTAAACGAACGAATTTTATTGTTCTTATTCGTTTATTAAGAAATATGGTTGTTCATGTTCGTTTATGTTCGTTCATTAAGACACTAAACGAACGAACATACATGATCGAACGTAAATAAACATAAAACTTACAAAAATATACACACTATTATGTTTTATTGGTGTTGTTTTGTTTAAGTAAAATAATTTTAAAACTATATAATAAAAAGATACGATAGACGAACATAAACATATATATTATCATAAACGAACGAATAATCGGACGTTCACGAACATAAATGAACGGACAAGACTTTGTTCATGTTCATTCATTTAACTAAACGAGCGTAAAATATTGTTCATGTTCGTTCATTTAATAAATAAACGAACTTTTTACCGAACGGTTCATGAAATAGTCACTGTTGAGTTCATTTATAGTAATGCCAAGACTGAACAAAGCTTGTCTAACTTTTACTAAATGTCCCTTTGACTCCTTGTGTCTAGTGGACAAAGACCTGATCTCCTATTTCCCGGTTTTCGATAATTCTAATTTTGACTATTTTGAAATGTTTTTGAAAATGTTTGAAAGTTTAAAGAAAATCAGATTTTAAAAACTCTTGATTTTCAAAAATTTTAAATTCTCAAAAGCTTCCACAAATTTGTCTGCGTGGAACTTTTCAAATTTAGGCAACTTACAAAAATTATCGCATTTCTTTTTTAAAAGGTTAGAGGCTACTAAGATAATTTACACACTTTTCAAGTTATCAAAACTTACACATTTTAGCAAATATTCA
Organism: Tanacetum coccineum; assembly: GCA_026074375.1. Lineage (NCBI taxonomy): Eukaryota > Viridiplantae > Streptophyta > Magnoliopsida > Asterales > Asteraceae > Tanacetum > Tanacetum coccineum. The sequence continues at coordinate 6,440 of BQNB010101149.1, read as the reverse complement.
AGCTAGAACACAAAATTTATCAACTACATATACCATCAAATCTACTAAGATATTAATCTACCAAGAAATTTAAACAAAATTACAAATCCACAAAAATATAAATGTTAATGAAAGAAAGGGTACTTGAGCTTGTTGAAGAGAGGCCATAGCACCAACAGTAGTACACATATAAACGTCAGATCTACAAAAATAATAATAAAGATCTACGCATATAAGCCTTCAAAAGTTGTTATTATATAGATCTAAAAAACTCAAAAACATAAGTACTTGAAAAAACTTTCGGTTATGGTAGGTTTGAGGGGTGGTGGTGACGGCTTTGACATGGTTGCGCCGGTTGCCTGCAGCTGTAACATGGTGGGTCGGTGTAGCGTTGTTGGTGGTGGCGGTTGTGAACTGGTGGTTGGCGGCTGTGACGGAGTGGTGGTCGGAGGTTTTGATGTATGGTTGTTGTGTTGTGTGGTTTTATTAGATGAGGTTTGATGGATGAAATGAGAGAGTTTTGGTGGTTTGTGTAGGTGAGAGAGATTAAATAGAGATGATATAAATATTTGGTTTGGAATTTTTTTTGTGCGGATGTTGGTTTGGTGTGTGTAAATTAAAAGCCGGGTAGTTGGTTGTTTGAATCGTAAAAATTAGGCTTGGAGTTAGGAGGGGGATATGCATGCCTTATAAGAGAGTATAGATATTTAATCTTTTGAAGCAGATACTTTTAAATCTAATTTGCCAAAAGTTAAGTTCTTATTTCAAGTTTTTTTATTTATGCATCTTGTTGTTGTTTAGTTATTGTTTTTAGGATTTTAGGAATGTAGATGATATAGATTTTAGATATGTATGCTTCTTGGAAAAAAAATGGCGGTTAGAAATGAGATGGGCGGGAAGGGAGAAAAGACACCTACAGGACCAAACGTGTAATTGGAAAAAGACAAAAAATTTGAACAGTTTCAAAGTCGTTAGGGACAAACGGTGCAATGAAATTTTAACGTTAAAAGACGATTTTACCCTTCAGTGGAAAGGTGACGTGGCCAAGATAACGACGGAAATAACCGTCGTTAGGCATAACGGGGCTTTAGGACCAAACGGGTAACAACAGTCCCAAAAAGGACCTCGTATGAGAGTCCGACCAAACGGGCAAACGGGGTGGAGTAGAGGGACCAATGGTGTAATTTACCCAAATGTAAATTATAAAGAAAAGTTCCTCGCCGAAAATTTGAGATAAATTTATTCTCCTATTTCTCATAATCATATTATAATATGAAATTCTTACGTGAAAACTTGTTTGAAATATCCTAACCTTAATGCTTTGTAATATTTAGAGCATACGAAATGGATACAAATTCCTGGAGGAGAATTGTACAATTGCGCTCCACACGCGACAAGAGAAGGGGACACCATTCCCACTATTATATACAACTCCTAATGCTCTAATATTGTCTTATAGACCGTTTGTTAACATGTCCTGAGATGTAATATATCAAGTCTTAATTCGAATACATGTGTGCATGTATCTATACAATGTAACATCATATTACAACATGCTGCAATCTTCGGATTCGACATAGCCAAACAAATTTGGACGAATACGTAGCCGTCACCTCATATGAGTTTAGTGATCAGTGCTAAATATTAATTTTTGCCGAACATAATCTTACTTACCGTACATTGTCTAAACTCTGAAAATTATATATATATATATATATATTATACTATGAATGGAATAAAATGATGTCGTATTGCGCCGGCGAAAACCTTTAGCCCAACAACGGCCCAACGTAAAAAAAAGTTTTCTAGCCCAAAATAGAATAAAAAAAGAAAATTTATAAAACAAACCCTCAACTTTTAACTACTTACGACTTTTTGAGTGGGAATGAAAGGTAATTCAATGTCCCATTTGAGAACATGATCTCTGATAAAGTGATATCTAATATCAATATGCTTTGTTCTTGAGTGCAGAACTAGATTGTTTGAGATTGCAATAGCACTAGTGTTATCACAAAATATGGGTACCTTTTCATATATGATGTCATAGTCAGTAAGTTGACTTTTCATCCATAGTATGTTGGCATAACATCCAGCAACAGCTACATATTCAGCTTTAGCTGAGGACATAGCTATAGATTGCGGCTTTTAGCACTCCAACATACAAGTTTGCCTCCTAGCAACTAGCAAGCACCTCAGGTGCTTTTCTTGTCTATGTTGCATCTAACATAGTCAGAGTCTGAGTATCCTTTTAGGTCAAAACCTGAATATTTTAGATACCATCGACCAAGACTAGGAGTACCTTTTAGGTACCTGAAAATTCTCTTAACTGCAATAAGGTGGGATTCCTTAGGATTTGCTTGATATCTTGTACAGAGATAAGTAGAGAATTAAATGTCAGGTCTGCTTGCAGTTAGACACATTAGTGATCCAATCATACATCTATACTAAGTCTCATTTATAGATTTGCCACTGAGATCAGGTCCTAAGTTGTTTGGGGGAACCATTGGAGTCTTCACTGATGAACCATTTATGTCATACTTTTTTAGCAGATCCTTGACATATTTTTCTTGGTTGATTGAAATGCCTCTTTCAGATTTTCTAATATGAAATCCAAGGAAGTAGGTGAGAACACCCATCATGCTCATTTCATATCTTTGACTCATCAGTTTTACAAACTGTTTACACAATTTTGTGCTGGTGGACCCAAAGATAATGTCATCAATATAGATTTGAACCAAAATCACATTAGTTTGAGTTTTGTAGATAAATAGAGTGTTGTCTATCTTGCCTCTTACAAACTTGTGTTCAGTGAGAAAGGTTGAGAGAGTCTCATACCTTGCTCTTGGAGCTAGTTTAAGTCCATAAAGGGATTTGTCCAGTTTACAGACATGGTTGGGAAACTCATTGCTCTCAAAACTTGGAGGTTGTTTGACATAAACTTCTTCTTTTAGTTTACACCATTTGATAAACTATGAAGTTCATGTATGTGGCAAAGGAAAGAAAGATTCTGATTGCTTCAAGCCTTGCAACTGGAGTAAAGGTCTCATCATAATCTATGCCTTCCGCCTGATTGTAGCCTTGAGCCACAAGTCTTGCCTTGTTTTTGATGACAATTCCAGTTTCATCTCTTTTATTTCTGAAAACCCATTTTGAGCCGATTATGGTTTTACCATAAGGTGTAGGAACTAATGTCCAGACTTTGTTTTTGGCAAATTGGTTCAATTCATCTTTCATGGCATCAACCCATCCAGTATGCTTTAGTGCTTCAGAAACCTTTTTAGATTCTTCTTCAGAGAGAAAATATACAAAGAGACATTCATGAGCTGAAGCAGCACTAAGTTGTTTAGCCATGGCTCTTTTGAGTGTTCCAGGCCCTGGATTACCAATGATGTTGACCAGCTTAATGTGTTTGTCCTGAGACCATATGTCTTGAGGAGATGGAGTGACCATTGATGGAATGGGTAAGGGTGGAGTTGGGATTGGAATTGTATTTTGTAATGAAGTATCCTCTACACTTGGAGAGGATAAGTGTTCAGAGATCTAAATGTCTTTAGTGTTTGGGAGATTATCAATGATTTGATCATCAGTGGTGTGATTGAAATGTTCAGAATGTTCATCATTTAAGATTTCATCATTTTGACCATTATGATCATTTTGATCTGTTTGACCATTTTGGTCAGATGAAACTATAGTTTCAAGAACAACTGGTTCAGGATATTCATAGGGTTCTATGAAGGACACATCATTGTTGTTTGTTTAATACCTTTAAGAAGGTTCATAAGGATGAAGATATTCATCAGGTTGATATCTTTATGTTTCAGCAATGTTGATGTTGTCAACTGAAGGTTTTGAGAATTTACCATCAGGGCTTTCATCAAATGTTATGTGATAGGTTTCTTTAGTTTGTTGTCTTATAGTATTGAAGACTATGAAGGCCTTGGAAACAAGTGAGTATCCAAGAAGATAACCATCATCAGCTTTTTCATCAAATTTTCCTAAGTGATCTTTATGATTGTGGATGTAAACTGGACATCCAAAGACATGAAGAAAATTGATGTTTGGGATTCTCTTACGAAAAAAATTCATAAGGAGTTTTGAGATGTCTTTTCACAATGGTGAATCTATTTTGAGTGTAGCATGCAGTGGCTATAGCTTCAGTCCAATATTATTTAGAAAAGACAGATCCTGAAAGCATTGTTCTTGCAGCTTCTATGAGGGTTCTATTTTTTCTTTTAGCAACACCATTTTGTTCAGGTGTGTAGGGAGAAGTGAAATTTTGAGAAATCTCTTTTTCATCACAGAAGTTTACAAGAATGCTATTTCTGAATTCAGTACCATTTTTAGTTTTGAGTTGTTTAACTTTGATGTCATTTTGATTTTCAACTCTTTTGATGAAGGACATGATGGTTTCAGGTGCTTGACTTTTCTTCTTCAAGAAGTATACCTAGATGTACCTTGAGTACTCATCAACAATGACAAGGGTGTACTTTTCATGGTTAATGGACCTAGGAGTTACAGGTCCAAATAAGTACATGTAAAGAAGATGAAGACATTTCTTGGTAGAAGATGTCTGTTTTGTTTTGAAACTGGCTCTATGATGCTTTCCCATTTCACATGATGAACATGGTTTGTCCTTTGAGTAGACAAGTGAGGGAAGACTAATAACAAGATTTTGTTTTGTCAGTTTGTTGATTGTTTTGATGTTTAGATGAGCAAATCTTTTATGCCAAAGCTAGTTGAGATTTTCAGAAGCTTTTGCAAAGAAGCACGATTCTTGAGCAGAAGATGTCATGTGAAGAACATATAAATCTCTTACTCTTGGAGCAATCATTACAACTTCTTTGTTGGAGTTGAAGATTGTTCCTTTTTCTCATCAAACTAAACAATATACTTAGCATCCAGAGTTGACTGATGTTAATTAGATTGTACTTAAGACCATTTACAAATGCTACTTTTGTGAAAACTATACCATTACATTTGATAGAGCCATAACCTTCAGTTGTGCATGTAGAGTCATCTCCAAATATTACTTTAGGTCCTGACTGTTCCACGTATTTGTGCCGGTAACTCTTGACACCAGTCATATGCCTTAAGCATCCACTGTCTAGGTACCAGATGTGTTTCCTCATGTCACACTACACAAATACGTTCATAATGGTTAGTTTTGCTTAGAAACCCACCTTCTAGTGGGAGTCTTTGATCTGTTAGCATTTGATGATTCAGCCCTAGTTGATTTTAGAGCTTCAACCTTTTTTTCTTGAAGTTCTTCACCTCTTCTGAACCACTAAATGTCATTGTGATTAGTTGTGGTATAAATGATGCTACCACATGTGTCACAACATTTCATGACATGCTGAGGGTTTCTGGGCTTGATTACTCTTCTTAGAGAAATGATTCTGTTATGACCATGTATATCATGATCATAACTTCCACATATATCACACATGGGATAGTTGACATAATCATTGGATAAATGATCTCTGAATCCACAGTGTATGCATGTAGGGAAGAAATGTTTTGATGGTCTTGGGTTTTTAGGTCTTGATAAAGATCTACCCATACTTTTGATATGCTGAGACATGTTCTTGGTAGAAATGTATTCAGCATGATCACAGGTTCTGTGATCAGTTCTCTTACATTTTTTGCAAAACAAAACCTTGTAACGATTCTCAAATAGATGATTGTTTAGGCTACATAGCTCACAACTCTTTTTTAATAGTGTTTTGTATTTGTTTTGAAGTGCATTTTGTGAGACGTGTTGGGGTTGATTATTTCTAGAGTGAGATGACTGATTCTTGATAAATTGTAATTTTAAGCCATTTAGTTCTTTTATTACAATAGCTAAGGGAGGATCATCTTCAGTTTTCACACTCTTTAGTTTGCCAGCAGGAGCTGAGTGAACTTTTGAAGCTGAAGAGCTTTTGTTACCCTTTAAAGCTTCAGCTTTGAATGTGGATTTTGACATCAAAATTAATTTGATAATCTTTGGTCTAGAAATAGGTTCAGTACCATCCAACTTCTTCAGTGGAGGAAGAGGGGTGCTACAGACTCAAGATTCATCTACTGAATCATAATCAATCGCTGAAGAGTCAGTGACAACAACTAAAGGATCAATTGTGTTTCTTTGTGACTCAGGTGGGAGTATCCTACCAGTATCATGATTTGACAGAATAAAACCTTCAGCTTTAGACAACCAGGGTCTTTCAACACCAGGTATGGTCACTTTTGTGTCATCAACTGAATATTTTACAAAGACTAGATCTTTTTGCCCTGAATTGGAGGGATCGTCAGTGAGTTGATCAACTCTAAAAATTCTCTTCTTTTGAGATGGGATTTGTTCACTGATACACTGATTTACTTTGTTAGAACTGTTAAGCTATGTTTCAGTGATTGCTTTTAGCTCTTTCAGTTCAGTTCTTAAGTTTTTATTCTCTTTGAGAATTTTAGTGTTTACATGATGC
>BQNB010101148.1:0-24540 GCA_026074375.1 Tanacetum coccineum | reverse complement strand
CTGTGGTATATTGTGATGCGTCCGGGATAGGACTAGGCTGTTGTCACACCCCGCAATTTTCGATATTTTAAATGACTATTTTACCCTTTGACTTTTTGGGTCTGACTTGACTTTTTGACTTTTTGACCTTCTACAGTCACATAAAAACGAATACCGCGTAACCGGTAAATTTTTGAAACGTATTTAAATAATAAATCATAATTATTATTATTATCTCTCATTTACAAATTTATTTTTCAAACCTATTTGACTTGAAAACGAGAAGATATATATTATTTTAAGTTGACTTATCAAAAACGACCTGCTAAATCACATTTTCACGACCCGGACTCTAAAGCAATTTGATGTAAAACGACATTCCGAACAACTTTTCAGTTTTACCCGAGACTTGAAACCAAGCAGAAAATGACTAAAATAGCCTCGCAAAATTTTGAACACAGCTCGTACCGACCCAAAAATAATTAAATTTATATTCAATGATCACTTTTTATTAAATAAAAATATTTAATAAATTATTTTACATTTTATTCAAAAGCGTTTATTTAAAAACGCGAACGTTCAAAATGAAGTTTCATTTTTACAAGACAAAGCTTACTCGCGACACCCAATAATACCACATAAATAATAATGATCTTAAATATATTTTTTAAAAATATTTATAAAATACTAGTTGAGTGAATATTCATTTTTATAGGAAAAATGATTTGGAAAACAATGGCGCAACTTTTGTATTTTGAATAATCCGTTAACTAACCCAAAACAAGCCGGAACCGATATTGTAACAAAAATTACACTATGGGTCCTGTGGTAACATTATAAAATTAACCTCATCTATTTTGGGCTTGTCACATTCTTTTATAACTTTTGTGTATATATATCAAAGTTACTAGGGTTTTCTCATTATCCTCAAACCCTAACAGACACACTTATACATCTCCTCTCCTCCCCTCTATTATTCCGGCGCCCCCATCTTATCCGGCCAAATTTCTGGCCAGATCCGGCCGTAACACAAACCATATCCACCCCGTCAGCCACCTCAGCACGCTGGCCCACCGAGCACCCACACGACCGAACACACACCTCACCCCATCACCCTCACGCATCTCCACCTCACACCAAAACTGCGGCAGCAGCCAGCTGCTACCAACACTCCAACATCTCCATCTCGTCGCCAACAATCACCTCCACTCGTCTTCGTCACATCGAAACCACCACCCCTCACCTCCACGCTACCGCGATCAACAGCAGCATACCCACCACCCCGCTACGGCAGCACCGTTGACCACTCTTCCCTCTTTTTTTTTTTGAGTGTTTAGATGTTATGTTTTTGTGTAGTATTTAAGTGTGGCTATTCTTTTTAAAAACAAAAAGGGTGCATGATTTTTTGTACAGTTAGGGTGCGTTTGTTTTGATAAACGCAACAAAGGTTTGTTTGGTTTGTGTGGTTAAACAGCCCCACAGGGGGCGTTTGGTTTGCTGATTAACTGTCCCATAAAGGAGCGTTTTGGGTTCTGGGTTTTAACAGCACTCAAGGGTGTTTTGTTTTGTCTGTTAACAGCCATAAGGGCGTGTTTGGGACAGCGGCCCCAACAAGGGTTGTGTTTGGTTTTGCTATATTTTGTTATTTGTTTTATTTTGTTTAAATATATATATTGAAACACGCGCGTATTTTGCAACATGGTTTGATTAGAAGTGGAAAACGTTGAATTTTAAAAATGGAAACGTTATATAAACGAATAGGTCATGCCGAAATTTTTATAAATTTTTATACTTAGTATTTCTCGCTACAACTTCTATTATTTTTGGAAACCGATGAATCGGACTAAGTTATACTTAAAGATATATTAATTACAATTATACAATAACTCGACAACGAACGAAAGTTATACTTTTACAAACGAGACAACTATTTTAGCTAAAAAAGGAAACGAAATACAAATTTATAAAATATTATTTTATTTATTCCTACTAAAAGATAAACCATAAATTTTGTAGAAACTTTTAAAACCCCGTTTACCTAATACGTAACTTTAAAACGTGTGTTTACTTTTATGCAAGAACTTTTTATTAATTTAATTAGTGACTTTTGAAAATGTGTCGAATTATATTGTTACCATTATTTTCTCACGTTTCTTATATAAATACCGTAAAGTATTATATATTGCGACTTATTCTTTTGGTTGTTTATCTTTATTATATAATTCACCATATGAATTATATAATTGTTTCTTTTTCATATGTAATATATACGGAATATATTACATACTTTGCGTTTGTTTTTCGATTTATTTTATTTAACCAACCACCAAACTCATCCAACATGAAATCCAAATCCTTTATCAACGTGTTGCGTTGACGTACTCATCCATCAGAAAACCCCAATTCATCATCCTAAGCTAGTGGGACTTAGCCGTTAAGTTAAGCTGCATCTTCTTGGTCGAGCCATTCCGTTTTATGTTTGTGCTGTGCTTATTAATTTCATTTATGCTAGTTGCTCTGCAACATCAAGGTGAGTTCATAGCCCCACATTTTACTTGTTTTACATATACTTTACTACTTTTGGGGTGAGAAACATGCTCGTTTATAAACTCGTTTACGTTACTGAATTTCAAACTCGTTTATACGTTGATTACAAACTCGTTACATGATTGATATCACACTCGCTTTTACTTATGGATTTAAGTACTTTAAGCTTTTACAAAAACGTTGAAAGCTTTTACATTGGACACAAGTGTTTTCTGTTGAGCGTTTCCTGTCTTATTGTGTTGCCTAAGTTTGGCTTTTACAATACCCACATTGCCCGAATTATCATGAACTGTTAATTTCTGACCGGAGGACCGGTTGAGGGAGCGCGAGTGAATAAATAGATCTATTGGGACTAATTATCCCTATCCGGGTGAGTAGCGCTCACTGTTTGAGTTTGCCAAGAACAAACAGATATATGTCATGTCGATGTGCGTTATGGTGTCTTTGGTTTGGGACACCGGTTAAGGGCAGGAAACTATGTGACGATGGGGGGGGGGGGGGGGAGGATGTAAGTATGCCCTGTTGATTATTAGCTTCAGTGTCATGAGCTTAGCGCAACAATAAAATACTTTTATGTGATGATGTATCTGTTATAGTAGTTCCGCTGCGTTTTGAAATCTTATGTCCACACTACTTTTGGTTGAAACATTTTCAATACTAAACATTTTTCCATAATACTGTTAGAGTGAAGCTGTACTCACTGAAACGTTTTTTATCCTCAAAATATTTTATATAAACCTATGAATTCACTCAACTTTTATGTTGACCGGTTTTTAGCATGTTAGTTCTCAGGTTATAGCTTTTGGACTTTTTGACGAACCTATGTGGAGTCTACGTAGCAATATATACCCATTTCAAGGCTTATCAAATTATCATACTCCGTTGTCTTTTAAAAAAACATAATTCGCTTCCGCTATCTTTTAAAACTAAATTCAAAACTTCACGCTACAATGTAACTTTCTTCTGCAAATGTTTAATTTCTTTTAAATCTTGTAAAACTTATCTATTTTTAAATAATGCAACGAGTTGTGATTTTCAAAACGTCCATTAATGGTCGTTCTCTCGTGCCTTGTGTTCGAAGTATGATGAAGTCACGCCCTCGGACACGTATTCCGTCTAGGCCCCGTCTGGGGGTGTGACGGCTGTGTGTTAATGCAAAGAGGTAAAGTGATACCCTATGCGGCTAGGCAGTTGAAAATTCATGAGGAGAATTATACTACCCATGATTTAGAATTGGGTACGGTCGTGTTTGCACTTAAGATCTGGAGACATTATCTGTATGGGACAAAGAGTGTCATCTATACGAATCATAAGAGTCTTCAACATATCTTTAGTCAGAAAGAGTTAAATATGCGACAGCGTCGCTGGATAGAGTTGTTTAGTGATTATGACTGTGAAATTCGCTACCATCCTGGTAAGGCGAATGTGGTGGCTGATGCCCTAAGTAGGAAGGAAAGAGTAAAGCCTAAGAGAGTTAGAGCTATGAATATGATCCTTCAGTCGAGTATCAAAGATAGGATACTGGCGGCTCAGAAGGAGGCTGTGGATGAGTTTGCAGTATTGCAGAAAGGTTTAGATGAGATGATAGAACAGAGAAGTGATGGAACTTTGTACTACCTGGATCGAATATGGGTACCTTTGAAGGGTGAGGTGAGAACCCTGATAATGGATGAAGCCTATAAGTCGAAGTACTCTGTACACCTAGGAGCTGATAAGATGTATTATGATTTGAGAGATAGGTATTGGTGGCCTGGAATGAAAAAGGATATAGCTGAATATGTTAGTAAGTGTTTGACTTGTCTGAAGGTTAAGGCTGAGCATCAAAGGCCATCTGGCCTGCTCCAGCAACCTGAGATTCCCGTATGGAAATGGGAAGGGATAGCTATGTATTTTGTGACTAAGTTGCCTAGGACTAGTAGTGGGCATGACCAGTGTTGTAAATATCGCTCGGCGGTACCGTGGCGGTCGACCCCCTTTAAGCGATAAATCGGTCTTGGCGGCGATTTATCGGTTTCTCGGCGGAGACCCTTAATTATAACGGAATTAATTTCAGAAGAGTAAGACTTTTGATTGGGGTGAGGAACAGGAATTGGCATTTCAGACCTTGAAGGATAAGTTGTGTAATGCGTATGTTCTAGCTCTCCCCGATGGACCAGAAGACTTTGTGGTATATTGTAATGTGTCCAGGATAGGACTAGGTTGTGTGTTAATGCAAAGAGGTAAAGTGATAGCCTATGCGTCTAGGCAGTTGAAAATTCATGAGAAGAATTATACTACCCATGATTTAGAGTTAGGTGTGGTTGTGTTTGCACTTAAGATCTGGAGACATTATCTGTATGAGACAAAGAGTGTCATCTATATGGACCATAAGATTCTTCAGCATATCTTTAGTCAGAAAGAGTTGAATATGCGACAGCGTCGCTGGATAGAGTTGTTTAGTGATTATGACTGTGAAATTCGCTACCATCCTAGTAAGGCGAATGTGGTGGCTAATGCCCTAAGTAGGAAGGAAAGAGTAAAGCCTAAGAGAGTTAGAGCTATGAATATGATCCTTCAGTCAAGTATCAAAGATAGGATACTGGCGGCTCAGAAGGAGGCTGTGGATGAGTTTGTAGTATTATAGAAAGGTTTAGATGAGATGATAGAACAGAGAAGTAATGGAACTTTGTACTACCTGGATCGAATATGGGTACCTTTGAAGAGTTAGGTGAGAACCCTGATAATGGATGAAGCCCATAAGTCGAAGTACTCTGTATACCCAGGGGCTGATAAGATGTATTATGATTTGAGAGATATGTATTGGTGGCCTGGAATGAAAAAGGATATAGCTGAATATGTTAATAAGTGTTTGACTTGTCTGAAGGTTAAGGCTGAGCATCAAAGGCCATCTGGCCTGCTCCAGTAACCTGAGATTCCCGTATGGAAATGGAAAGGGATAGCTATGGATTTTATAACTAAGTTGTCTAGGACTAGTAGTAGGCATGACACAATCTGGGTCATTGTGGACCGATTGACTAAGTATGCTCATTTTCTACCTATGCGTGAGGATTATAAGATGGAAAGGTTGGCTAGATTGTATTTGAATGAGATAGTTGCTAGACATGGTGTGCCGATCTCGATTATATCAGATCGTGATAGTCGTTTCACATCAAGGTTTTGGCAGTCAATGCAAGAGGCATTAGGGACTCATTTAGATATGAGTACGGCTTATCACCCTCAGACCGATGGTCAGAGTGAGCGTACTATTCAGACTTTGGAAGACATGCTTAGAGCGTGCGTCCTAGACTTCGGAGGAAGTTGGGATGTTCATCTTCCGTTGGTTGAGTTTTCGTATAACAATAGTTATCATTCTAGTGTGAGATGTGCTCCGTTTGAGGCATTGTATGGTAGAAAGTGTCGTTCGCCAATTATGTGGGCTGAGGTTGGAGAAGGTCAGTTGATAGGACCTGAGTTAGTGCAAGAGACTACTGAGAAGATCTCGCAGATTAAGGATAGACTTAAGGCTGCGCGTGATCGTCAGAAAAGTTATGCTGATAAGAGGAGGAAGCCTCTAGAGTTTAGTGTAGGTGACTATGTCTTGCTCAAAGTGTCGCCTTGGAAAGGTGTGGTACGCTTTGGGAAGAAAGGGAAGTTAGCACCTAGGTTTGTTGGACCATTTGAGATTGTTGAGAAAGTAGGCCCTGTGGCCTATTAGTTAGATTTGCCTAAGGAAATTAAATGTGTTCATGGACACTGTTCCACATGTCGAACCTTAGGAAGTGTTTGCTGATCCAACACTACAAGTCCTTGGATAGTTCCGAGTAGATGCTAAGTTTACATTTTGTAGAATAACCTGTGGAAATTCCTGGAAAACGGAGGATCAGAAGTTAGAAACGAGTAGAATTGCCATGCAAGGTTCGTGATCGAAACCGTGGGGGCTGAATCAGAGTGAAACTTGAAGATCAAGATGAAACTTAAGTACCCTCATCTGTTTAGTACTGATAGTAGTTAAATTTCAGGGGCGAAATTCTTTTTAGGGGGTAGAATGTAACCCTTGCCCTTTTTGTGTTTTGAATATTCTAATATTAGTCCTTTAATTATCTGACTTTCAGTTTTATGTAGAATATTGATCGTGTTTGAACGTGATAAATTTATGAGATTTGAGGTATTTTATGGTTTATGGCGTATAATAATCTTTTTTGGAGGAAATTATTATATTATGAATGTTCCTGGTGGTTTGGCCTGTGAATTGTAAGAAAGGCCGAAAACCATCATGACCACAATAACTTAAATAATCTAAGTTATTGGAAAAGTATTTTTAAAGTAAATAAAAATGCTAAGTAACTTCGAAGAATATTTTACGATCAAGTTTTATGAGTTTTAAGTGAACTCGACACGAAAAGAGACATCTCAAGACCTCCTAGGATCCCTAGCCGGTTATAGATAAGCATGGGGAACAAGATAGCTTGTTTTTAGGATCCTTGTCCTAACATGGGTACAAGTGTTCTTGTCTTGGCCTGGAACACATCACAACCACTTGGTGGTAAATCAAAAACTCCGCTCTCTGTCGCTCCTCTTGTGTCTAAATAAACACACTCACACACACACACACACTGGATTTTTTAATTTTGGTGCATATACATAAGATCTAGGAGTATTGGGTTGATTATAGTGCTCGTTATGTTTATATACACGTTTGGGTTGTCTGGTTCGCGTCGTAATTTTATTTTGATAGACCTTTTGTGTAAGGCTTCAAATTTGTAAATTTAAGGCTTGTACTTTTATATGGGTAAATTGATGCATAGATTGTAGTTGTATGGCCTATCATTAAAATCGCAAGCAAAAAGTTTTATTAAATGAAAATTTAGGGTCGTTTGGAGTTCGAACAAATGAAAGAAGTTGAGGTTTTTGTTAGGTGTGTTTGTTGGTATGGAGGGCTTCTAAAGTTCTACGCTGGTTCAACTTAGTACTACAAGAAAATTAGTACTGCCAGCTAATTAGTACTGTTAAGTGTTATAGTTAGTACGGCCAGTACAAAAGGTTAGTACTCTAGTTGTATTATACTGGTAGTTATATTAGAGTTAGTACCCGTAGTTTATTATAGTTTAGTACTGTTTAGGTGATATGCATGAGATAATTAGGAATATATGCATGATCATGTAACCCCGTTTTGTAAGCCATTAGGGTTTCTGTGCTATAAGGAACCTACGATACATAGATCTAGATACAAATTATTATATAGTTTTCATACAAATATAGTTAGTAGTCATATTTCAAGTTATACTGTAACTTTGATTGTGTTTACATATATTGAAAGTTTGCAAGATCTTTGTTTTACTGTATCATTGTGTCTTCTTAGATTACAAGCTAGAGTCTGCATAGTTTGTAGTATTCACATCTTAGTTTGCTATTATAGTTGTCTTGGATCTACCAACAGCACTCAAGTCATTAAAACTATGTATGATCTTTTTAAAGGATCAACAAGTGGTACAGAGCTTGTTTGATAGATACTTGATAAAAATCACTACATCTATACAAGATCTCATATTTCAAAGAGAATATGGATTCACAAATCAAATTCTACCCAAACATGTCTGCTCTAAAACTTCCATACTCAAAACTGAATACCTATGATCTCTGGAGCTTAAGAATGGAGCAATTTCTGTACTCCTCACTGATTAGGCTCTTGGGAGGTTATTGTTAAATGGTGATGCACCTGCTATTTGGCATCACTAGTGCGGGTACGGAAGGTCTCTTCCACCTAAAACTGCTAAACAAAAGCTTACTTGTAACCTCAAATATTAAGTCAATCTCGGTCGTTTATCTTACTTATGTAGTAATAGGCAAGATATGTAAATGGGCTCGTTAATCGTAATGCTAATCTTGTACGAGTATCGGTTTAAACCGCTTTGTATTCTCGACCCACCCAAGACAATACCCCGCCCATTAATGCCTATCTATGGCCGGCCCCCATTGAGTATAAATACCCCTCTCTAAGTGTGGAGAGGGTGTTGGTCTCATTTGCATTTTGTGCAAGTAAATCAACCATCTCATTTTTCTCTCTACTTTCTCTCTCTTGTTTCTCTCTCTAAAAATCTTTCTTTATCTTCTCAGCTTATTTTTCTTATTAAATTATGAAGTGAAGTGATTATTGGGTTCTGACATTTGGTATCAATCGCCACGGGGTGATTTAGTTTTGTGTTCGTGTGGGTTTTTATTATTTTTATTTTTTTTATTTTTTTGGTTCGAAAATACTATACATCTTACAAAAGTGAGTTTTGATCTTCCTAACTACTCAAGGTTTAATCTTGTTTAAAGTTTAGGATGTATTAAAATTTCATTTTTGTTGTTTTCATAATTTTTGGTTCATTTTATATAAAGGAAATTATGTTCCAACTTGTGCTTTATAGATACTCTGTATCGAACATTGAAAAAATAATTCTCGGTACAATTTTTGTCAAGGAACAAGTACAACCGAATTTGTTATCCAAAATACATAGTACTCCAAGATTGATTTTATTCAAAGTTTGGGAAAATATTGTCATAACTTGTGTTTGTAGAGATGGTTTTTTATGAACAGACTTAGTACCGCTTGGTGGATTTGGCGTCTCCTATTCGATGCGTATCGATAGGCTTTGTGATTTTGGTGGTATTTCCGAATTTGGATAGCGAGGTCTTTGTTGTTGCTAAGTATTTGCTATTATTTTCAGATTTGTAAGAGCGTTTGTAGATAGTGCACACTTTTGTTGTTTTTCAAATAGAGGTTTCTAGGATGTTCATTGAATTCTGGATTTAGCATAATATTGTAATATTACACGTATCTTCGGTTATTCGAGTTTTGCGTTAGGAGATTTATTATCGAATTTTTGTAATAGGCAAATTGTTAGAAAATTTCCATTTATAACTTTGATCGAATTTGCCACGAAGATTCGTCCGAGAATTACTACTGAGTTTTGCTTTGTCTGAGAATTTCATCCGAGATACAATATTTGACTTGTCCGACAAGGTTTCCTAGTTTGATCTTAGACTTGTCCGAGAAACCTTCCGAGTTTTCTTTACCGATTTTGTTACTGAATTTGTTACCGAATTTGGTTACCAATTTGTTTTTATCGAATTTGGTATAAGCGAAAATGTAACTTCAAGATATAACCCACAACACAACTTTATCATCTTTAGATCCCACAATTCTTTTTTCATTCTATTTAAACAAATCATGTTTCATGACAACTCTAATCTCAACTCCACAACTGATATCAAATGCATAACAACATCATGGCTGCTGGTTCAAGGAGCGCGACCAATCTTTCAACGGCAGTTATGCACTAGGGCATCACAGTTCTTAGCGTACTTTGATACAAAATAAGATTGTGAGGCCTTAAGGGAAAATTATAAAAGGCATTCTGAGGGTCCTTACAACCCTCTACTGTCATATTACAAGCTCTGCAACAAGAAATTCTCCAGCAGTTCCTAAAACACACAACAGATGAGACAATTTTGAACTTGTCACCCTGCAAATTATTTGACCTGTTTGAATCAGAAAAGGAGCGATTCATAGATATTGACTGGAATTAGAGTGAAATATTCTCCATTGTTGTAACTCCCCCCACAAATGCTGTCGCTGCAAGTACTCCCGGGGCGTTACTTTCATAATACACAGCGCTAGATACAAGAGAACTACCTCTAAATGTGTCGTTTGTAAAACAATCTCGTTGATTTCCTTGAAATTGATATAATGTTCGTCCCATAATTGCATCACCATGATAAAACTTGAATGTAGTGGACTCCAATGCAACTTCAAGTAAGCCAAGTATCTAAATTACCTGAGAAAACATGCCGTAATAGGTCAACATTAATTTGGTGAGTTCAGTGGTTAGTATTTAAATATGATTGTAAGTTCAAATGATATTTATTTGTCCATGTGTCATCTCAACTCTGTAAAAATCCAAAGATTTATAAAGAATGCACGGCAAATAAATTAAACATTTAAATGTCTACCAAAATGAAACCATTGCTTATCCCAATGATTTATTTAGATGCATGATCAATTCTAATGTCACTATAAGTACCAATCTTATCCCATGGATTTATTTGAGTATGCTTACTATTGAATTCACTTATGTTTCTTGTAGGTATTGCCACATTTATTCAAGCACAGTAAATATCCATGTGAGTATAAATCACTGATTATCAGATTATCTCAAAGCTCATGATTGCGGATGCCGAACAGTAATAAGAGCCATGTGCTTACACCGGATGTCCCACATGTACACCCGCGACTATAATGAAATTTACATGTGCCTACACCGGATGCCCCCCACCTGGACACCCCTCACATTAATTATTTTACGTGTGTCCCTTACACAGCCGGATGCCCACCACCTGGACACCCTTACATTAAATTACTTTACTATCAAATCGGATGCCCCCACCTGGCACCCTCAGCATTGAATCATTTTATAACTTACAACCTGGAGCTAATCCGTAATCATATAAGTAAGTAAATGGTTTTACGTTTTCAAAAACTAAACAAGTATTGATCTCCCGGGGGGGCAAGGTATGAATGAGTATATAAACAAACAGTAATGCAACCATACTAATAGCAATTTTGTAAACAAGCATGTTCTCTCCCTAAAAATTAGTAAAAACCAGAAAACATGGGCTATGAAACTCACATTGTTGGGAGAATGATTTGCAGAACTGCATCCATATTAAGCCCATCACAAATGGAAAAGACAGGAACGCTCGATCACGAAGTTGCAATTTATCTAACACTATGTCCCACTAGCCTTGAATAATGTAGTGGGCATCCTGAATGGTTACATCAAGCGAACACGTTGATAAAGATTTAGATTTAAAGTTTAATAGTTTGGTGTTGGTTTAATAATAAATTGAAAAGTGAACACAAAGTATGTAATATATTCCTTTTATATTACAAATGATAAATAAACCCCATATAGAACTCATACCGTGAATATATAATAAAGACAAACAATCCAAAGGATTAAATGTGACGTATATAATTGCTTGGCAAGTTTAATAATAAGTGTGATAAAATGATTAAACCAAATAGTTTGACCTGTTTCCGAAATCACCACTTAATTAAATAAGAATTCTTGCTAAGGCGTAACGTACTTCTAAGGTTACCACTTATGTTTAAACGATGTTTGTAAGGTTTTTACAATAATTATGATGTTATCTTCTAGCTGACAATTATAAATTATAAAATAATATTTTATAAATTTATATTTCGTTTCCTCGACGAGTCGTGTCTAAATAGTTATCTCATTGTAAAAGTATAGTTTTCGTTCGTTTATCCGTATTTATAATCAAATATTAATCTTTAACATATAACTTAGAACCTTTTATCGTTTCTTAAAAAAATAGAGGCTTTATAAAACATTACTAAATATAAAAAGTTTATTTAAAGTTTCATTCGTGACCGTCCCGGTTATATAACTTTCCATATTGTATAAAAGACCTAATGTTTTCTTTTCCACTTATCAAAAAACCGCGAGTTGCCTTAAATATCTACTGTTTTAATATATATTATATATTTATAACTAAACAAATTAAATGAAATTCCATATTTATTTAACCATAACCCACCATTTTAGTTCCGATTTATAATTCATAAAGTCTCCGTGTATATTTATTAGTCAAGTGTATAAACCAACCGAACCACTTGTTGTTTCGCTAAAACCAAGCGCATCCTTTGTTTGGCCTTCTCTATACCCAAAAACTCTCCGAATGTTTCCTGTTCACCCCAAAACACCCCTGTGTGTGTTAACTGCCAAACCAATAACACACCCGTTGTTTCATCCCTCTAAACCAAACACATCCTAATCGATTTCTACATAATCCAAACGTCACTCTGTTTGCTTCTCACCAAAACCCAAACGGCACCCTAACTGTTATATCCAATCAAACTAAACTCCCTCCACCCCTTATCAATCTGCTATCCCAAACGCACCTAATCTTGTAAACCCCAAATCCATATGCACCACGGCTTGCTTCTAACCTAAACGCCCCGCTCGTTGGTAAACCAAACGCACCTGCTGGTTGTTAACCAAACGCTCCCTTGTCACTGGAAACGCAACCCAAAACGCACGCCCCCCTTGCGCTGCCATAACCAAACAGCCTTCGACGGTTAATCCCCAACTACGTGGCCCCTTATGGCTGTTTTTTCAGCCTAACCATCCCTTTGGCTGTTTAACCAGCCAAGACGCACCCTCGCGTGGTGTATACCACAAAACCATACTCCTCTTGTGTCGGCTGTTAAGCCATGCACACCCCTATTCGCGCAGCCCACCAAACCACTCATGGTGGCGGTTGCCGCCCATTGTCGGCTGTACACATCAATCTATTCGCTCCCTTTGGTGGCAACTTGTTATCAACGCTCCGTTTTGGTGCTAACTACCACCACCGTCCACCCCGGTTTGCGCCAGAACCACCATACAATACACCCGTGCGGCTGCCGCGTGAATAAAAATGATGAGGGTGGGTGATGTAGCGGGCGGTGGTGGTGTGGGGCGGCCGTGGGGCCAGCGACAGAAAGAGAAAGGGGGGGGGTTCGCTTTGTCGAGGAGAGGGGAAATTGGCGCGTGGCGTGAGGTGGTGGGATCGGTGATCCGGTGGTGGGGATATGTTTTTATTTGGCCGGTAAAAAGAAAAAGTCCTCCGAAAATGTTTTCCCCGGCGGAGGCGAACTCCGTGGTGTGCCGAAATCCGCGGTCGGCGGTGGGGCGTGAGCCGGACATGGAGAGGGGAAAAGAGAGATGACATGAGAGTTGTGTATACAATATTATTGAATTATAAATATTTGTTATAATTTTTATTTATATATAAAACTTATAAAATCGAATGCATGTTGTATCATAGTATAGGTTAATTGTATTAAATATTCCAAGGGACTAAAAGGTCAATTTTTGGGAAACTTTTATAGAATATTGGTTCGGGACTCGTTTGAGCCACTTATCGGATGATTCAAAATACGAAACTTACGCCATTGTTTTCCAAATCACTTTTCTGATAAAAATGAGTATTTACTTATAATTATTTCATAATTATTTTTTAAAAAACTAACATTTATAAAAATGTTCGTTATTTATTTAGTGACTCGGTTAAAATAAAAATGAAATTTTAACTCGGATATTCGCGTTATCAACAATGCTTAAATAAGTAAAATATTAAAAGATTTTATTTAATATTTTTATTAAATAAATAGTGATAATTAAAAATAAATTTAATTATTTTTGTGTGTCGGTACCCGTGTGTGCAGTTTTCAAAACTTTGCGTGCTGTTTATCCCTCTTCTGCTTGTTTTCAAGTCTCGGGTAAAACTAAAAAGTTGTCTGAAATATCGTTTTACATCAAATTGCTTTAGGGTCCGAATCGTGAAAACGTGATTTAGTGGTTCGTTTTTGATAAATCAACTATGAATTAATATATATCCTTTTCGTTTTCGAATCTATTTATGTTATAATATAACTTGTACTCGAGGTTGTGTATTAATAAATACACGTTGATTTGAATTATGTTCCATATTTGTGTACCATTTAGCGGTAATAAATCGATTTTATGTGACAATAAAATTCCAAAGTCCAAAAAGGGTCCAAGTCAGAACTTGAAGAGTCAAAGGTTAAAAAAGTCTCATTTAAAATTTCAAAAATACTCGGAGTGTTACAGTACCTACCCCTTTAACCAAATCTCGTCCGTGATTTATATGTTGTGTATAACCATTTGTGTGACCAAGTAAAAATTTAGGATTTAATAAACATTCTAAACAAGAACGCTGATAACTTTTATTCAGCAAAATTGATGGTTCGACACTTCTCCATATACCAAAATGTGGGGCTAAGTTTGACAAGGATTGTTTAATCCATCAACATAAGGTTTCTCAAAATCCTTACAGTCTTATAACGGATATAAACGCGGTTTAGTATGTTCTTAATAGTGACACCTCAAGAAGAAAGTGTAGTCGCGCAGAGTATGTCTTATATGTTTTAAATGTTCGAGACGGAGTCCCGAACTGCTATCTTGTAATGTGCGATGATTCACATCAACGGGCTTTGATGTAAGTACCCAACTTATTAGGCATATCTGGTGGATCACGACCTAAGACTTCCTTACTTAATCATGCCCGAAGTGAAGAGTGTTCGACTATCTCTCTCGTCTATTGGGTTTATCCTGGTTAGGTGGTATGCATTAAGCCTATTGGATAAAGTTTGTACCATCTAGGACCACTCCAGGACCCAACAACATCAACCATAACGACAATAACCCTAACAAATGGTGATGGGATGCCGAAAATGAGGACATTTCGAGAATCAATATTCCTAGAATGAAGTTCAACAAATGGGAGACTTGCGGGAAGACTTATGCATAGACGGAATATGGGTGCTCAGTCCGTTAGTTCGAGGGAGAAGCAACTCTAATAGTTAATTTTGGTAACATGTCAGTTTAGCTCCACTAACCGTTCGTGATCGCGAGGATTAGCAACGGCAAAGTAATACGTCATATGAGATAGTAGTTCCAAGTGGAAGCCTTATATATTGTCGGCGGAGTGGCAAGCACTATGTGCATCTAAACCTTTTAACGGATTCCGGTGATTATCAGGTTCGAGTTCATACTCGTGTCACATTGGATACCATTAAGCCACTCATTTATAATTCATTATTTGCAAAAAGAAGCGTCCTAATTTATGTAAAATAATGGATTGATAAACTTATGGTTCGGGGATTTACAATTTCTTTATATAACTGAAGAGGCGTCCTAATTCTTTCAAATAAAGAGATTATAAAGCATCCTACTTAATAATTCCTGATGCAATACGCGTACTCACATAACCTTCAAGGTGGTTGACATGACCGATCATGTGCTCTAATTAGTATGGACAGTGTTTAAAACTCGTCTCTGAGACGGGGAGTCCCAAACTATCAGAGAAAATCGACCCTAGTTCATGATATAGTCAATGAGTAAACCGTTTTACAGTAAAGAAGGTAAAAGTCTTTATAACAGTCAATCATACTTTTATCATATAAATCCTCCTATTAAAGTCCCACCCCATACAAACTGTAATACTTAGATTTATACTTAATCGCCATGTAAAAGAACTTTTACGGATTTTGTTACATACCAATTATCATATCAATCCTTCATATTACAAGTCCCTACCCAACAAACTTGTGTAGATTCTTAATATTATACATAATTCCATGAAAAAAATTTGGACGGTCTCCGTGTAAGTCAATTGTGTATATAGCTATGAAAATAATATTCTTAGAGACCAGTTTTACTTACCAATTCTGTGAACGAAGTAGACCATGCAACAACTCACAATTCCTGACCGAGTAGATTGAGACTCCATTGTGCAACCCACAAGGATTAAAATATTCCTGGTATGTATATAATAACTCTTATATAAATAAGCGTACGATCACGCGAAAGGAATGCAAGCATATAAAATTATAAATATGTGTGACACATAAGCACTTAATGCTCACATAATGTAACACATAAGCAAGTAAGCGTATATGCACCTTTGAAAATGTTGATGTGTGCAACGTTTTGTAAAACGGTTATAGTCTAAGGTAAAATATGCAACCTAGTTCTCGATAACCAGTGCTCTGATACCAACTGTAACCCCCCAAAAATCGTGTCGCAGCGTAAGTACGTCCTGGATGGTTGTTACTTCATTAAATCACAACGCTAGATACATAAAACGTCCGCTAAATGTGTCGTTTGAAAAATTATCTCGTTGAATGTCCTGTAATTGACATAACATTTGTCCATATTGCATCACCATGAAAAAACATGATGTAAGACGCCAATGCACTCAAGTAAGCCAAGTATCTATATACCTGAGAAAAACATGTCTTAAAAGTGTCTGTATACTAGCTGATCCAGATGCCATCCTAAGGTGTCAAAATGAGAAATGTATTAAAGATTTGAATGAACTTTGAAATTAGACAAGTATTAGTGTATTACATAATTACTCAGAATTAAAGGTGAGACAAAAATTAAAGATTTAAATTAGAAATATCTTACCTGCTTGTGGTGTCGCCGGAGATGGAGTCACCGGAGGTTGAGCCGCCAGAGGTGGGGAGGTGGAGAGGGTGGAAAGGGTGGAAGAGGTGAATTATTGAATGTGTTAAAAAGTTACAGATCTGGAATATAACCTTAAATAAAAAACGTTTTTTTATTAACTTTGACCGAATTTGACCGACTTTGACCGATTTTGACCAAAACCGATTTTTTCGACCGATTAGTGAAAAAACGTAACGGCTGACCGCCGTTAAGTGATATATCAGTGATATAACGGCCGCCACGGCCGATATTTACAACACTAGTTATAAACAACATGATGACAAAATTTCAACTTTATTGTGTGAAACAACGAATAAAGTTGGTACTTTGAAGACTTGTGAAGAAATTATGGGTTTTAATGATGATGAAGATGTGAAAGGTTTTAATTGTGAGCTAAAAACGGATTTCAAATGCGTTCATGATTTAAACATTCGTGATTTAGATTCTGGGTTAATTTTAAGGATGCTTATCAAAAATCACATTAAGTTTTCAATGGTAAACAAGGAAGCTATTTTTATTACAATTGAAAACTTGGTGGTCGTTGATAAGGAGCACACAACCCGATGTTTTGGGTCATGGATTGATCGTTGGGAGTATGGTAGATGTATTAAAAAATATGAAGGTTTTCGAGTGGATGTGAAGCGCAAATCTATTGAAGATAAGGTTCGTCGTGAGAAGGTGTTCGAGGTGGAAGAAGCCCTTAATATTGAGAACTCGAGGGCGAGTTCTTTCCAAGTGAGGGGAATCAATGTTGACGAAACCAAGGTCAATGCGGTTCGAGATTGGTCTTCACTTAAGACATTGCCCGAGGTTAGAAATAATAAAGTGGCGGATGCGTTTCAAGAAGAATATGAGTTACAGTGTGCCGAGCCTTTGGACGGAGAGGCGGAACAAGTTACATATGTCGTTCAACGAACTTTATGTTCGCCTAAGGTTAGTGACTCTTCACAAAGAAATAAAATCTTTCAAACTAAATGCTTGGTTAAGGAAAAGATTTGTTCTATCATTGATGGAGAGAGTTGCGAAAATTTAGCGTCTAAGGCTTTGGTTAAAGATTTTAAGCTTCCCACCGAACCCCGTCATAGTCCTTATCAGATCAGGTGGATCAACAAGGGGTAGTATAAATATCCCCAGTGGTCTTTATATCCCAAACGGGCTGGACTGGAGAATCGATTCAGTCGGAAAATTAGATTTTGAATGAGATTAATGGTTTGAGAGAGTAGAAAGCTAAATTAATCAATAACGAACAAAAACGATAGAGAAAAGCCTAAAAATTATGAAATTAAGCTGAAAACGAAGCAGGAAACCCGAACAAAAGGGGTCAAAAACCTAAAATCTTAAAAAATTAACCCTACAAAGAAATTTTTAACTTCTAAACTACTCTAGGGGAACTAAATAATGAAGAATGGAAAAACTAGACTGAAAACGGAGGTCGTTTTGACCCAAAAAAACGTGTCAAGTCAAGATACATACCCGACCCGTTCTTTAAAATCAAAGTTTGCAAAATTAACCCTACAAAAGTTTTTTCGATTTTTCCCTAAACGTAAAATACGACTAAAGAGAAACTTTTCCAAAAAAAGAAAAATATTTTTTTTGAAATTTTTGTATTTTTTATGAATTTTTAAAACTCTTAACGAAATTAAATTGTAAAAAATACTAAACTATTTTTAAAAATTCTGAAAAAATTACCTAAAATACTTTGCACTAAAACTATCCTAATAAAAATAAGAAACCCGAGATTGAGCTTATAAATAAGCTCGAAATAAGCTGGGAAGAGCTTATAGCTAAAAGGGGTAAAACTCCCTTATATATTCAAGTGCCCAAGGGTCTAACAGAAAAGACCCAAGGGCACATAGCGGTAAGGGAGTGTGTATAATAAAAGGGTGTATTAAGGGTAGAGGCCCGGTTCCGAGTCATGACTACAACCGGTTTACCCCTTATCTCCCCTTTTTTTCAAAACATTTTACACAAAACGTATAGCTCCTTAGCTTAATTATTTATTCATAATTGCAACTTTTTGAAAAAAGCTAAAAATAAGCTGAAAAAGGGCTTTTTGTTTGGACAGAAACTTAAATTGAGCTAAGGCTTAAGTTGGCTTTACTTTTGGCTTTTTAGCAAAAAATAAGCACAGGAAGATGAAAAATAAGCAAACCAAGATAAGCTATGGACCCTAGTTAGCAAGTCTACCCTAAATTAAGTAGAAAGAAATAAGCAAATAAGCAACTAAGGGAGGCAGTTTACACTAGCTTAACTAAAGACTATTTAAGCTAACTAGTGGGCTATTTAAAGCTAAATAAGCTAGATAAACTGAAAGATAAGCCAAAACATGAAATTAACTATACCTAAGAAGCAAGCATAAGCACAAAATAAGCAAGTAGAACAGACTAATAAGCAAAAAATGGAAATAAGCTAAGAGCAAAAGCTGGTAACCCCACAGCCTAGGGACACTTTTTTGGGCTTAAAAATAAGCAATAAAAGGGGGTCCTAAGGTCTGAAACAAAGGGAGGTTATAAAAGAGCTTATTGGCTTTCTAGCAAAGCCAAAAGCTTGGGCTAAAGCCCCCTAATAAGCTAGAACAATGGGCTTAAAAATGGTGTCTAGCACCAAGGCAAATAAGCTAAAACAAGGGGGCTTAACTTGACAGCTTAAAATAAGCTGTCAAATAAGCTCTAAATGAAAAATAAATGGTAAACAGATAAAAAGTGGCTTGTGAAGAGCTTATCTTCAAAATTCCATTTTCTAAAAACACATTAAACATGCTGATTTTTGTTCTTGAAAAAGAGCTTTTTCCTTTAAAAAGTGACAACAAATATTTGGCAGTTTTGACTTGATGTAAACAAATTACTCAAACACTTTTAAAAACTTGTTTAGACTTCTCAAATGACACACTTTGAAGTTAAAACTCAAATATACAAGAGCTTATCCAAATAAGCTCTTGTACTTTTTTCAAAAACCAACAGTTTTAATAAACTACTTAGAAAACTTGAAAAACAGTTTTTAAACTTAAAAATTTTGGAAGACAGACTTAAATAAGCATAATAATGCTAACCAACTTTGGCCAAATGGCCACAACCCATAACAACACCATTTTGACCCATTTTGGGCTTATCCCAAACACCCCTTTATATTTAAAAAAAAATGAATTTAACACTTATAAAGACTGAATTAAGCTCTAAGTTTTAAAGTCAATTACTAAGCATGCATCATTAGATAATAAAAAGTGAAAAGCAAAAATAAATAAGCACTTGAAAAAGCTAATAAGCTACCAACAGAAATAGGCTAACTAGACAGTTTTAAGCAATTGGCAAGTAAATGAAATAAGAGCAACTAAAAGGCATTTTTAAGCATCACTAAACACAAATAAGCACAATAAGTCATTAATAAGCTAAAAATAAGCAATGCTACAGTAATTTTTAAGCAAAAATTTAAAGAGAAAGCATACCTTTGATCCTTGCTCAAAACAGGATAAAGTCAACCTAAATAAGCTCTAAAACCTACCCATTAGCTTATAAATAAGCTATACTAAGCAACCCAATGAGCCATCCAAGTTTGCTCATTCATCCATGGCTTAATCAAACAGTAACTTTTGAATTTTCTTTTAATTTTTCTTAAATTCTTGTATCTAAGTTTTAAAACAGATTATAAAGAGCTTATATTAAGAGCTTATATGGTTGTTAAAGAAACACAAGTAACTTAGAACACAATGTAAAATTTAAGCTGAATTTTCATTAAAAAGAAAGTACAAGTACATCAAAGTAATTTAAGTTGAAAACTAAACTGAGCTGAAAAACTACACTTAAAAAAAATACTAACACTAACTCTTTTGCCTCAAGGGCTTACAAAAGCTTTTATAGCCAAATAAGCTAGGGTTTTGACTTCTCCTCTTGTCTTCACTTCTGTGCTTCTTTGTAGACACAAAACAGCCTTGTGTGTTTGTTGTGAGAGTGGAAACTCAAAGCAATCCTGGCCTTTCATTTATCTTGGTGCCCAAGGTCTCAAATCTAAACCCTTGATCGAATTGTGGGTTTTTGGATTGCCAGCTTGGCATACCCATGTGGGGGGTGGGGTTTAGGATTGTGAAGGGTTTGGAGGGATGTGGGGAGTCAACGAGGTTCGATAGTGACAGGATGTGGGGTTTGGGGGTTTGGCGGGAATTGGTGTAGGAGATGTACAGTGTTTCAAACGGGGGTGTGAGTTTGTGGGTTTGACACAAATAGTCCCTCATGGTGTATGTGTTTGTTTCAATTTAAGTCCAAGTGAGGGAAAGTTTGGGGATTAGGCAGAAACACCCCCCAAGGGTTATGCTTGTTATTGCATCCATAGTCCTTGTGAGCTATAGCTTTGTTAGGTTGGCAGAGTTAGCCCTTGTGGTATATCTTTGGAGATTTGGCAGAATTAACCCTTGCAAGATTTTTCTTCTTTTTCCTTCATTAAATAAGTTAGGGACTTGGCAATTTTGGCCCCTAAACTTATTTTTCTTCACTTTTTGACTTTGGATTTGTCGGGGTTGACTTTGGTTGACTTTTTCAGACTTGGGCTTTGTCTTGACTTTGTCTTTTCCACGCTTTTCCATTCCGTGTCTGGTTTTGTCGTTTTGGCTTCGTTTTTCGTCCTTTTCTTAGATATCCGTTCCTGCACAACACAATTAGCAAAACAAGCATATTTTTGGCATTTTAAGTCCGTTTTTGGTTATTTTAACTTGTTTTTAAAGGTAAAAGGTGTGTGTAATTAAACACATACCAGGTATCCATCTGGTAACCGGTATCATCAACCTCGATTATTGGTTCTTCATCATTGTTAAATCCAACTAACTTGGAAGAATAAGGGGTGTTAACGCTGACAACCATCCTATAAGATGTTACAGAATAACCATCAACCCCTAAGATCCAACCACAGAGTAGTCGACCCTCACCTACAAGGTAGTTTGTTGAAACTACCAGATTGTTGCCTAATTGGGAAATAAAGAAAGGGGCAACAAGCCAAGCAATTACCATTTCAGGTATGACTATTGTCTGGAATTGATGGGTAACCATATCAAATGAAATTAACACATAACTTGTGTACATGACTCCATCGTCATGTATTCCAATCCTATCGGAAGCAGACCAGTAAATAAAATTACCTATAACAGCCTGACCTGCGTGTTTGATTCTAAGTGCCTCACTGGGTAAATTTTGAAGCCTTATCCATCTATCGGTGCTTACTGTATAGACAGACACAAACCATGAACCTAATCCTGAATAAGGATAAGAGATCTTTACAATTGTTGGGTCTAAACTGTTTGCCGGACACCAAAACCAATTAGGATTCTTTCACTTTCTTGTTTAGACATGAAATATAGGATGAAACCCCTAACAGATTTCATGATGGATGGGTTCCAGAGAACTTCCATCATATTGTCACCGTATGAAAAACACCAAACACCATCACATATGGCAACAGGAGACAAAAGTGACAATATAATATTGGTGTTTAGTGGAGTGAAGTTGAAATTGTAACTTCACTGAACCAATGTAGGTTTGGAAACCTATATAATAGCTTACAAGAAAAGAGGTGTTAACACTTTTACGGATACCGTAAGAAAGGATGAAGTTGTAATCATCTATTGAAGACTTCCACAGCTTTGATACGATTCAGAATTGGAGTAAAGACTTAACTGGTAGCTTATTTATAATTTTGATTTGAATTTCAATAGGTAAGTAGTCAGACATATTATGGTTTTAATAAAAATCTATTTGAGAATGGATTATTGCAAGAAAGAATGTAGCAGAATAGGTCTTAAATAGAGGAATATGGTTGATAAATGTTAACAAATATTTAATGAAGAGCATAAAGACCGCATGTATCAGATTGAAATTTAGTGTTACCTTTAAACAGTCTCTCATATTGATATACCTTTCAGGCCATTCGGGGTCATAGGTTATACCGCTGTCATAGAAAGTAATGACTCCCGTCCTAATATCAAATTGTGCAAGACACCAGTGTTGGTCCGTTTCATTAATCGGCATAAAAACCTACATAAATGGAAATACATGTCGGGTAACATAAATGGTAACAGCAGTATAGTTAACTCCTATGTGTATTTAATATATTTACCTGGTCAACATCGTTCCACGCAACTTTGTACCTGCTGCCATCAACATACCACAATGGGATCGTGTCTTGAAGAAGAAGCTGCACAAAGTAACCACCAACCATGGCCCAATCAGCGTCTTGGGGTCTAACATGCCACATGTAATTCACCCACAACTCTACGTGCTGTTAAAATACATAGAAATAATATTAGTGTATTTAATACTGAAAATAATTCAGGACAACAAATTAATAATACATTGTTTATATAATTACCTCATCTATTATCCAACCTTTCTTACGAGGGTCTAAGCACACTAAGGTTTCCCAAAACCTTCGATCAACACTAACATCTTTGCACCATGGAAACCTGGCACGAAGCGGTCCTTAACAACCAAGAAAGATGTCAAACTTGCGTCTGTTAAATGTACTCTGTCATGAGCCTTGTTGTAATGTGAAAGATCCTACACAAATACTAACCGTATATTAGATGTTGAATTTTTTTAATAAAGTAAGTATGTAAAAATAGACTAACTAAATACCTCGACCCAAGGGGTAACATCTTTAAGAAATTGAGTCATGTCTTGGTCATTTAAGGCATTCAAGGGTCTATCCTTTTCAGCATTAACAAAGGTGTCTCCCCAATAATAAGCTGAAAATGCACCAGACCGTTGACTTCTTTTCCCGTTGGTAATCTTTGACCTAGAAACTTTCCAATGATCTGAGTTCATAAGACCGTGTCTCTTTTTCTTCTTATCCTCTTCATATTTTAGCAATTTTTTTTCCTCACGTACCCTAAACTCCTCTTTCAAACTACTTAGAAACAAAGCTTCCTGCATCTTTAATTCTTCCAAACGACACCTTTCTTCCTCTTCTTGTTTCACCCTAAATTCTTCTTGTATAAGATAATCCTGTTTAAATTGATACTGTTAACATTGAATTATATATTAACCAATAAACATTTACTTGATACAAAAATACATTACCTTCACTAAATTTTTTTATTTTTTGTCACCATAATCTAAAACATTTTCAGACTGGTCGGAGATATCAATAAAAGATGTCGGTACAGTTCCATGAAATTTCTTCATTAAGTGCATCCAAATATTCCGAGCTAATATTCAAAAAAAGATCAGCCACAAACGATTTATCCTGTGTTCACAAATAAGTTTATCACACATTATTAACTGAAAATAAGTGCCAATGTTAACATATCGTAATGTCATCTCTTACCAAAAGTACTCCTTTGCGTTCACGACCAAGAACCTGCAATGTAAATAAATATAACTTATTAAATTCTTATAAAGCACAAGTTGCGGTTTATAAGTTTGTATTACAAGTCACCTTAATAATAGTCTCAAGTTTGTATACACGAGAGTTTAGCTGGGAAATCACACAGTCCTTAACCCTAATCTCTTCAACACTAGTAGTATCACACCTACGAATAATGGGTAAGTCTCTAGTATCTAGCTTTCCACGCTTGCGTGATGCTGAAAATTTCTTTAGATAATCATCGAACAGATCTGGGTATCTTGTCGGAGCACTCCTTGGTACGTAGGTAGTGTAATACTCGCGAAAAAACTTATACCAATCAGATTGGTGCTCCGATTTGGTCGGTGTAAGATCAAGGTTAACAGTCGAGTCCTTAAAAATGCAAAAAAATATCATTAAACAAACTAATCCTTTTCAAATAATACATTGATAAATTTATTTTACCTGGTCGACAATATGATTAATATGATTAATATTAAATTGACAAATTTATTTTACCTTTCTAAATAATAAACTATAATCAGATCTTTTAAACAATTGCTTTGTTGACCACGCTACTCCCCGTGGTATGATTTCAGGGTCCCTATTCCACCAATTATGGCTTCCT
>BQNB010101147.1:0-24540 GCA_026074375.1 Tanacetum coccineum | reverse complement strand
ATTCGTATTACCAACAACTTAATAGACCAGGAGTTGAAGGGTTACACCGTTAGGAATGCTAAGAATAAGATAAGGTTTGATAACAACCCAAGGGATAACCGTGCACAACAACCACCATTTAAGAGGAACAATGTTGGTGGATAGAACATGACCAGAGCATACACCATTAGGAATGGTGAGAGGAAGAGTTACGTTGGGTCTTTACCCTATTGCAACAAGTGTAAACTACATCATGAAGGGCAATGTACTGTGAAGTGCATGAACTACAAGAATGTTAGGCATATGGCCAGAGATTATAGAACCGTAGTTCCTGCAGTTCAATGAGATTTAATGCATAATTAAAGGGGTATCACCTGCTATAAGTGTGGTAGAGAGGGACATTATAGGAGTGCATTTCCTAAGTTAAAGAATCAGAATTGTGGTAACAAGACTGGTAACAAGTTAAATGAAGCGAAAGGAAGAGCTTACGCCTTATGAGGAGGAGGAGCTGGTCCCGATTCCAATGTTGGCATGGGTACATTTCTTCTCAATAATCTTTCTAGAAGACTTTCCTGGACTTCCACCAGTATGACAAGTTGAATTTTAAATCGACTTAGTCACTGGCGCTTCTCTAGTAGCAAGATCCCCGTATAGGTTAGCACCATCTGAAATGCAAGAGTTATATGCTCAGTTGCAAGAACTTTCTAACAAAGGATTTATCAGACCCAGTTCCTCACCTTGGGGAGCTCCAGTTTTGTTTGTCAAAAAGAAAGATGGATCTTTTCGGATGTGTATCAACTACCGTGAACTAAACAAACTAATTATGAAGAACCGATACCCACTTCCTAGAATCGATGATCTGTTTGATCAACTTCAAGGGTCAAGCATCTACTCTAAGATCGAAATGAGATCCGGCTATCACCAAATCAAAGTTCGAGAGGAATACATTCCAAAGACGGCGTTTAGGACTCGTTATGGCTACTACGAGTTCCAAGTAATGCCTTTTGGGTTGACCAACGCATCGGCGGTATTCATGGATCTGATGAATCGGGTGTGTAAATAGTATATGGATAGATTTATGATCGTTTTCATCGATGACATTTTGATCTACTCCAAGACTAAGAAGGAGCATGAAGAGCATCTTAAGTTAATTTTGGAATTGCTTAAGAAGGAGGAGTTGTATGCCAAGTTTTTAAAGTGTAAATTTTGGCTGTCGAAGGTATAATTTCTCGCTCACGTGATTGATAGCAAAGGCATTCATGTTGATCCTGCTAAGATTGAGTCAATTAAGGATTGAGCGTCACCCAAGACTCTAACCGACATTCATTAATTCTTAGGCCTTGCTGGTTATTATCGACGATTCATCAAAGGTTTTTAGAAAAACACAAAGCCTATGATGAAGTTGAGTCAGAAGAGCATGAATTTCGATTGGGGAGAAAAGGAGGATGCTGCTTTTTAGACGTTTCAATAAAAACTGTGTAGTGCGCTGATTTTGGCTTTACCCGAAGGGAGTGAGAACTTCATGGTGTATTGTGATGCTTCAATTAAAGGATTGGGCGCGGTCTTGATGCAAAAGGAGAAGGTCATAACCTACGTGTCACACCAACTCAAAATTCATGAAAGGAATTATACTATACATGACTTGGAGCTAGGAGCGGTAGTGTTCGCCTTGAAGATGTAGAGACACTATCTCTACAGAACGAAGTATGTCGTGTTCACTGATCACAAGAGTTTGCAACATATTCTTGATCAGAAAGAGTTGAACATGAGACAGCGTTGATGCTTGGAACTACTGAGCGACTACGACTATGAGATTCGTTACCACTCAGGAAAGGCGAACGTGGTGGTTGATGCCTTGAGCCGAAAGGAAATGATTAAGCCACTGCGAGTTCGAGCTTTAGTGATGACAATTGGATTGAATCTTCCCATATGAATTTTAAATGCATAAGCTTAGGCTAGGAAAGAAGAGAATTATGTGACTGAAGACCTACACGACATGATTAAGAAACTCGAACCCCGTGCTGACAGAACGTTGTGTTTGAAGAATAGGAGTTGAATTATGTATCTTGGAGACTTAAGAGCTTTGATTATGCACGAGTCACATAAGTCAAAGTATTCCATCTATCCTCGATCAGATAAGATGTACCATGACTTGAAGAAGTTATACTGGTGGCCCAACATGAAAGCAGAGATCGCCACCTACGTTAGTAAGTGCTTAATGTGTGCTAAGGTGAAGGCCGAATGTCAGAAACCATCTGGACTATTAGTTCAATTGGAGATTCCATAGTGGAAATGGGAAAATATTACGATGGACTTTGTTACCAAATTGCCAAAGACGGCAACCGGTCTAGACGCGATTTAGGTAATCGTTGACCGTCTCACCAAATCTGCTCACTTCCTGCCTATGAGGGAAACCGACTCTATGGAGAAATTAATGAGACAGTACATGAAGGAAGTTATCTCAAGGCATGAAGTGCCGGTCTCGATCATCTTTGATCATGACATCAAATTCACCTCACACTTTTGGCAATCACTTCAGAAAGCCCTAGGTACTTGTTGATGAGGTGTAATTTTATACACTTTTTCAGGGTCATTTTACCTTTATAATCATGCAAATATATCAAGAATATGTGCTTAATCCTTTCTTTTTGCATTTTTAGCACTTGGAAGACATTTGGAGGAAATACACATGACTTGGGCTCAATTTTAGAAGAAACCAGACAAGATGGCTAACGGGCATGAAGATTGATGATAATTCAAGACCGAGCAGTAGAGACCACGTCTGGAAAAGTTCTGGCCACATCCGGATTGAAGCGTGATGCCGTCTAGAATTTCTTGACGTCGTCTGGATCAGCCATCAAATAATGAAACCCTAGAAACCCTAGCTTAGTGACGGCGTCTGAAAATCTATGACGCCATCGCGGTCTGAATTCTATATATGCAAACTCGAATTTTACGTGTTCAATATACATTATCATATAGGATTAGGGTTTAGTTCGTGGGAGGTCGACTTGTACCAGATTTTAGGAGTATTTTAAGGTTTCCCAACCCTTCTATACCATCCCTAATTGCTTGATTCATAATACTGAAGTCCTTTTATCCCTTATCTTTCAATATGTCTTATTGTTTGATATATAATTGTGCTTCATCTATCTTGAACATGCTAGGCTAGATCTTTTAAGTGTTTGCTTATGATTGCATGTGAATTGGTATGTAGATCTTAACTATATTGCTTCTTGTTGATGTGTGTGCATGTTTAGTCTCTAGAACCCTAGTTACTTAGGTGTATCGAAGATCTAGAGAGACATGATTGTGTAGAAAGGATTCCATAGGTAATAGTCTTTATACTACCTTACCTATATATGGATGATCCCCTTTAAGTATTTTAATGCGTGTATATCTCCTTAGGGGACATGTAATAGTCTTCATACTACCTTGCATGTGTGTTGCTCTAGCAATTTATCACGTAGACGGTGTTTTCGTGTAATTCGTCATGCATCTAGGAAATACTTACACATACATCACAAGTGTGACAAGGCAATAGAGTTAGGAGAAGCAACCAAGGATTATGCATGATTAAGTAAACATTACTCCTTTATCATATGAATCCCCTTATCTTAATTAGTTTAATTTAGTTTAATTAGTAGTATAAAACAAACCACCTTCAAAACCCGAGATTTAATAGCTTTCATAAAATATAAAAATACAAAAATAATCTTCTTTTAAATCCCCTAGATCTTAGTTACGTTTAGTTTGGACCGTCATAGTGCTATTCCCCTAGAGAACGATAACAACCCCTGGGTCTTGCCTATACTACACTACAACGGTTAGGTACACTGCCTAGGGAGTTGTAAAACTAAATTGAAGTTTTACAACCTCATCAAAGTTTTTGGCACCGTTGATGGGGAATAGCGTAGGTCTCGAATTTTATTTTGACTTAGATATACTTACTTGAATCCTTTCGAGTGATATAACCTTTCAAGTGAATTTTTATTTTCCTTTTTTATTAGTTGTACTATAGTCCTATCTTTTCTTATGTGTTTTAGTCGTGCGAATAGTTCATTAGACAAGAGTCGGAGAGAGCGAACATGGTAGCACGGATGTGTTAGTACATGCCGAGAAATCCATCACCAGGTTGTGGTTTGATAGTGTGTGGGGTGGTTCATGCGCGGGCCTGGAGGACCCACGATCTTTGCGATATCATATACTCCATCTTTGGGGGGGTGTTATTGGCGCCTAGCCTAGTCTGCAGTCGCAAGACTAGCTTAGTCTACCAAGAGCCGAGTGAATTCCGCGTAGTGTACTCTACCATAGATAATCTGATGGCCGTATACTATACTGGACGTCTCGTGGGGGCGAGAGAGCAACACACAGTGTATCACCCGGAGAGCATATAACATGCCAGGGCTACGATGAGCACTCTACAGAAAACCATATTCATTGATATGGAGGAGTTGATGGAAATATAGGATAAGAATAACGCATCTATCATTGGTTTCCCCGTTTAGATCAGATAATGATTCGGATGATGGTAAGATTCTTGATGATTATATTAGTATGGGAAATAGG
Source organism: Tanacetum coccineum (assembly GCA_026074375.1). Classification (NCBI taxonomy): domain Eukaryota; kingdom Viridiplantae; phylum Streptophyta; class Magnoliopsida; order Asterales; family Asteraceae; genus Tanacetum; species Tanacetum coccineum. The sequence continues at coordinate 19,992 of BQNB010101147.1, read as the reverse complement.
AGAACAATACGCCCGTAAAAGAATAATTAATAGTTATGATGGAATACGTATCATTTCAATGTATGATAATTTAGATGTTTACTGCTTATTTTGGCCCCTTTTTACCAATGAACATTATTACGCGAAAGGCTTATAACACTATAATGGTAGATGGGCTTGAAAGTACGGGAAAGAACTTAGTTGCTATCGTTAGGGATGTCTATGTATTCGTTGAAAGTTTCACTTATGTGACAGACTTTGTTGTACTAGAAGAGTTAGGAGAGTTTATTCTTAAAGAAATGGTAGATGTTGTGATTGGCAAGCCCTTTAAGAATCACTATGGTTAATATGGTTGCGTTAAGGGATTGAAGTGTCTTTTACAAGTACTTAGATAATTACATGTTCCAAATGCCCCACACTATAACTAAGCTTAAAAGTTAGGGGCATGTGTCTTGGAGGAAGATCCCGCCTATTATTGTACTTAGCAAAAGAGATTTAATAAACGGAGTTAGGCACCCCCATGAAAAGAATAAGCTGATGTATAAGAATTGTTTGAACCTAGGTCCAGACTACCAAGTGGATGAAAGTATGAAGGAATGGCTCATACCGGGTCATGTGAGCGTTCATGAAACAACGTGAGGAATAAGACTCCGAGTCTAGCTAAAAGACTCTCTAATAAACAAAAGCACTTATTGGGAGGCAACCAAGTCTTTTAAATTCCGCATTTTAGGTGTGTCGTGTGTTTTAATTCTATATTATTTGTTATTATTGTTTGAAAATGCTTTGTAATCATGCTTTATTTTGTTTTTAAACTCGTCTTTATCTCAATCAAAGGTATTTTGCAATAATAAGTGTAAGAGAAATATCTGGTTTCTAAGAACCAATTTTCAAACAAATCAAATAAATAATTTAGATTAATTCGCGTCTTGTGTGTTTGTTTGAGTCATATGATTGTGTTAACAAATTTTGTGGTGTTTGCAGTAATTTTTTTTGCAGAAAATACTAATTGGACTTGCGTGTAGAAATTTTTCAAGAAAGAAATTTTTTTTCTCTACAGGAGGTGGAGACGGCGTCAGGATTTCTCCTGACGGCGTCCCCACCATAGCTACAGTAAAATTCGTTTTTCAAACTTTAAAAATTTTGTATAATTTCCTGAATTTGTACATTGCTTAAAAACCTGCAGGAAGCTACAAATCTATTTAACGCATTCATCCTATCCTTTATTTGTTTGTCTAGAGTCAAAAAACTTAAAATCATAAAGTAGTAATATTATCATTTCGTGCCCGAATTTACGCATATGGATGATTGCACCTTTTCTTTTATTTGCAAGTTATATTTGATGAGGAGAAGCCCTGAAGTTCTTAGGAGTTTCATGTGAACAATTCTTGGATGACGATTTAACCGGAATCATTTGTTTCTTCTCCATCATTGAGCAAAACCAGGGGAGTACTAGTTTCTTTCGATCTTTTTTCTTTTCCCTTTATTCGTTTACGGGTACTTTGTAGAACATTGGGGACAATATTCATAATAAGTATAGGGGAAATTGTAGCACCTCGGAAAAATTTAGAACTCCTTATCACTTTATACAAAAGTATGTATCGCAAGCCATTTCAAATTTTGCCATTTCCTTCCAATAAAAAGTTATCCTTCAAGCGACATGCAATATTTTACGCTATTGAGAATTATAATAGCTCGTATAAATCATCATTTTTTTTACGAATCAAAAAGGGTACGTTAGAAACGCGTATCAATAAAAAATCATATTTTTTTCACAGCTTTGCGTAACAAAGTTCGCACGACTACATAATTTTTGATGAAACCCGTTTCATACTTCAATAAATAAAATATAAGTAGGCCAATATTCAAATATTACTAATGAGAAAGTAAACCCTGAGTTATTCATTCGCTCAAACTCTAATATACAAAATGTTATCTAAGTCAATCAGTAGAAAGAAATTCAAAATAAGCGAACTAACACTATCATTGCATTCTTACATCCAATGTCCTACACCTTTCATTTACATGCTACGTATTGTTTCAATTTCAATTCAACAAATAGTGATTAATCTTTAACAGTATTATAAAAGAGTAATCATAACCAATAGTATCATATACATCAATAGTGTGTGTAAATAATGCCATTCACATGCATGGCCTCAACTAGTGATCACCTTGCGTATAAATGAGGCGTCATGCACGAACAAATTTATCTCAACTAAAATTTGAAAACAAAGATTATACAAATCGGTGAGAGTTAAGTTTTCGCGTTCGTTGGATTCAAGGGCTAAGGAACGTCGGGTTTGAAGGATAGTAACCAAGGATTGGTTCGAACTCCTCGTCACCACTACACCTCTCATCGTCTAGCAAACACTTGGACCTTCGTAAGTTTTTTTTAGCTTAACATTTATCATGCTATGTCGTTTACCCTTGTAGTCTCCTTCGCACAAGCCTCGACCTTACACAATGTGTACACGACCTACATGGTACAAACCATGCATGGTTCGTATATACGCACGCAAGTAAAGACTGTGGTCGTGCCGTGCATGAAATAAGCGAAACATAGTAACACTAGTAAACAACGTATCACACGTATAAACAAGTAACGAACCAAAAAGCTTTGTAAAAGCCCTAGGCATGTGGTGATCAAGTACGTTGGCTCGTTAGGGGTTAAGGAACCCTAGGGTTACGCATGAAATGTTGAAGAAACCCTTATATTGTGACCTCGACACATACCATGGGCGTGACCAAGCAACCCAAGACGAACCACAGCGACCTTTTCTCGCTGATTGGTGCGTCACAGACTTGGTTAAAGACGAGCAACTCACGCTCGTTGGTTCGTGCCCATACCTCGTAAACCCTTGACACAAATAGCATCATGAGATGAACCACAAAGCCACGAAAAGGTATCGCCTTGTCATAGGGGGGGGGGGGGGGGGGGGGGGGGCCCCCGTCACGTTGCAAGGAAACGTGGACACAATAGCCACTATTGCGCTTGCTCACATGCATAAAAATTTGTCCTTGTGCCTCGACTTTTCACCAACCTCGTGACTAACCTATAATCTAGACCCACGCGGGATTAATATGAAGACCCGACTAGTAATACTTAGGGATGCGTAGAGGGGAAGAAGAAACCGAAACAGTGAGTATTAAAACTCACTGTTGTTGCGTCTGTTGGGCAGCAAAAAGGGAAAAAGGAGAAGAAGTGAAACACGTGCTAAATATATATACATATGAGGGGTTACATTGTGAAGAAGAAAACATAAGACAAGTGGGTACAACGCACCTGTTAGCACGACAAAACAGAAGAAACAACAAAAAAAAAAAGGGAAGGAAAAGAAAGAGTAGGCCACATGGGTTGTGTAGCAATAATGCATGTATCATTTTTTTAAAACTTACATAAATTATTCCTTGACATAAGAGACATTCGAACGTGCATGTTTGTGAGTCCTTTGGGTCGTCCCAGTCAAGACCCAAACGGGTTGGCAAGCTTATTAACGATATTAAATTAATAAAATCATTCCTTATAATTTATTGAAACACGTCAACGAACAATATATATATATATATAATATAAATATAAATACTATATAAATATATTATTATATATATATATATATACTATAAAATAACGAATGAGTTCACGCACTTATTTAACGATTATAGTATAAATAAACTCCCATGAACATATAAATAGAAGTTACGTCGCATAATCTTATCAATTTATGCACTCATAGATGAAGAATCGTGTAGCATCCCTAGAGCCAACGGTTAAGATGACCTTTTGATAACATCAAGACGTACTCTCATAAATGACAAAGCCTTTTATGACCCATTTGCCTGATTCATTTTATACATTAAGTATTAAGAATGTAGACACTCAATTTTTGTCATAATTTACTTTAGGTGATTGACCGAGTCACTATTTGACGTGCCTTAATCCATTATCAATTCCAGACGATTAACTGACAAGGTGAGTTTTCATAGCCCCTACTCTACTGTTTTAAATCATCTTTTGGGGTGAGAACATTGCTTATTTCAAACGTGTGAATACAAGTACAATTACTCATTACTGATTGGTCTAAGTCCCGATTTAACCCAAGATGCTATTTGCCCGATTTATCATGAACCGTCAATCTTTGTGAGCGCGAATGTTATGGATAGATCTATCGGGATTGACAATCCCTGTTTGTCTTGGACTGACATTAGTCAAGCAAACACAGTTTCATTTGAGTCAGATTACGGGTGTCCCGGGTTAGACACCTGCAAGGGCATTCATTTATTGTTGGTATATGTTAACGCTTCGGTGTCATGAGCTTAGACAATAGTAATGCAATTTATATGACTTTGTATCTGTTATATTGTCATATGCGGGTGAAATCTTGTGATTCATAAACACTACATTTTCTGCTTAAACAAACCTATGAACTCACCAACTTTATGTTGACACTTTAGCAATGTTTTCTCAGGTATTAAGAATGAAGATGCTATATGAAGTCTCATGCATTGCAGTTATTTTCCCGTTATCTGAAGATCACTTGTACTATTTAAAACAATGTTGTATTGTCTATTTTATGCTTCCGCTGAATGTTTAAACAATTTATTATTTCCTAATTCAAGTGATCCATTTTCTTAAAACGTCTCATATAGAGGTCGTTCTGTATTGCTTAGAAGTATGATAATCATGAAGTCACACTCCCTCGGTTGCCATTATACTCTGATATTTTGGGGGGTGTGATAATGACTTAGAAGAGATGGATTTGAAATGGCAGTTAACATTGCTAAGCATGAGGACAAGAAGGTTTTTCCAAAAAACTGGTAGAAAGATCACTATCAATGGGAGTGACACAGTTGGATATGACAAGTCCAATGTGGAGTGTTTCAACTGCCACATGATGGGACATTTTGCAAGGGAATGCAGGGGACCTAGGAACTAAGATAGCAAGAACAGGAATCAAGACAGCTCTAGAAGGACTGTAAATATGGAAGAAACTTCTTCCAAAGCCATAGTGGCTTTTGATGGAGCTGGTTTTGACTAGAGCTATATGGAAGATGATGAAGTCCCTACAAACATGGCTCTTATGGCTTTTCCAGACTCTAAGGTACATAATGACAAAACTTGCTTAAAAACTTGTCTAAAAAACTTTAAAACTCTTAAAACTTAACTTGACGATTTAAGAATAAAGTTTAACAAATCTGAGTTTAATTTAGCTAATTATAAAAGAGGGTTAGCATCTATAGAAGAGCAACTTGTCTTTTACAAAAAGAATGAGGTTTATTTTTTTTTTGTGAGCAACTTGCTGTTCTAAAAAGAGATATCTCATATAAAGACTCAGAAATTAGTATGCTTAAAAGTGAGTTAGAAAAGCTTAAGCAAGAAAAAGAAAGCAATCAACTTAAAATTAAAAAATTTGATAATGCTTCTAAGAGTCTAGACAAATTAATAGGGAGTCAGATAACTGATAAAAGTAGAAAGGGTGTGGGGTTTGTAAGCTATAATGCTGTTCCACCTCCCCATACAGGGTTATTTTCACCCCCAAATCTTGATTTGTCCTACTCTGGTCTAGAGGAGTTCCAACAGCCTGAGTTTGAAGGCTATGGACCTAAGACTAGTAAGAGTGTTAGTGAAGATATTTCTAATGAGGTTAGGGAATCTCCTGATGCCCCATTGGTTGAGGAGTTGGTGTCAGATGATAAGTTAGAGAAGAAAACTGCTTTTCCTACTGTTGCTAAGATAGAATTTGTTAAAGCTAAACAACAAGAAAAACCAGTTAGGAAACCAGTTAAGTATGCTGAAATGTACAGGTCACAAACTCCTAGGGGAAATCAAAGAAACTGGAATAATCAGAAGTCCCAACAGCTAGGAAGTGACTTTGTGATGTACAATAAAGCTTGTTTTGTTTGTGGAAGTTTTGACCATGTATAGGCTAACTGCAATTACCATCAAAGGGAAAGGGTGGTATCTGATAATAATTATACAAGGGTGGATTACAATTATTCTGCTAAACAAGCTCACCTTAGTGCTCACAGGAACATAGTTCCAAGAGCAGTTTTAATGAAAACTAGCTTAAGACCACTTAATACTTCTAGGCTTGTTAATACTGCTCATCCCAAAACTACAGTTTATAGTGCTAGACCAATGTCATATTTTTCTAAATCAGCACAATCAACTGTAAAGAGGCCCTATCAAATAAGAACAACATTAACTAACAAAAAATTTTAGCCAAAAAGTTAATACTGCTAAGAGATAATTTTATACTGCTAGGCCAAAATCAGTTAATACTGCTAGGCGAAATTCAGCAGTAGTTAATGCTATTAGGGAAAATCAGGTTAATGCTGTTAAGGACTCAGCGTGTTGGGTTTGGAGACCTACTAAACTTAATAGTGCATCAATTACTTTGAAGAGACATAATTATGTTGATGCACGAGGCAGATCTAAGTTAGTGATGGCTTGGGTCCCTAAAGTAAACTAATTTCTTTATTTTTATGTGCAGGGTCATCCACAAAAAGAAGATCAAGGCTATGTTGATAGTGGATACTCAAGGCACATGACAGAGAACATGTCCTATATCTCAAACTTCATGGAATTTGATGGAGGATAAGTTACCTTTGGGGGAGGAGCCAAGGGAGGGAAAATTACTAGTAAAGGAACTCTTAAAACTAGTAAGCTTGATTTTGAGGATGTGTACTTTGTCAAGGAGTTACAGTTTAACCTTTTTAGTGTTTCACAGATGTGTGACAAAAAGAACAGTGTTCTTTTTACTGACACTGGATGTTTTGTTCTGTCTCCTGACTTTAAGTTAGCTGATGAAAGTCAGGTTTTACTTAAAGTTCCTAGAAAGAACAATATGTACAGTGTTGATATGAAGAATATTGTTCCTAAAGAGAGTTTAACTTGTCTTGTTGCAAAGGCCACACTTGATGAATCAATGTTATGGCATAGGAGGCTAGGTCATGTAAATTTTAAAACTATTAATAAACTTGTTAAGGAAAATCTTGAGAGAGGTTTACCTATAAAACGCTTTGAAAATGACCAAACTTGTGTTGCTTGCCTTAAGGGAAAGCAACACAAAGCCTTTTGTAAGTCCAAGATTCATAACTCTATTACTCAGCCTTTATTTATGTTGCATATGGACTTGTTTAGTCTAACTTTTGTGAGCAACTTAATGAATAAGAAATATTGTCTAGTTGTCACTGATGATTATAGCAGATTTACTTGGGTTTTCTTTTTAGCAACTAAGATGAGACTAGTGGCATTCTTAAGAGCTTTATAACTGAGATAGAAAATCTAGTTGATAAGAAAGTAAAGATAATCAGATGTGACAATGGAACAGAGTTCAAAAATAAAAAAAAAAAAAAAAAAAAAAAAAAAAAATAGAGTCATGAGTGAGTTTTATGAAAAGAAGGGCATTAAGAAGGAATTTAGTATAGCTAGAACTCCTCAGCAAAATGGTGTTGCTGAGAGAAGAAATATGACACTAATTGAGGCTGCTAAAACCATGTTAGCTGACTCTAAGTTACCTACTACATTTTAGGCTGAAGCAGTTAATACTGCTTGCTATGTGCAAAATAGGGTATTAGTAGTTAAGCCTCATAACAAGACCCCTTATGAACTGTTTAAAGGTAGAACTCCTACTCTAAGCTTCATGAGACCATTTGGGTGTCATGATACCATTCTTAATACCTTAGATTATTTAGGCAAGTTTGATGGAAAGTTTGATGAAGGATTCTTTGTTGGATACTCATTGAATAGTAAGGCTTTTAGGGTATAAAACATTAGAACTAGGAAAGTAAAAGAAAACTTGCATATTAGGTTCTTGAAGGATAAGCCTATTATTACAGGTGATGGACCAAAGTGGCTGTTTGATATTGATGTTCTAACAAAATCAATGAATTATGTGCCAGTTGTTGCAGGTACAAACTCTAATGATTTTGTAGGTACAGAAGAAAGTATTGGTGCAGGTCATTTAGCAAGGAGACGTGATCTAGCTAAGACTACATTTTGATGCCACTGTGGAAAGATGGTTTACTATTTGATTCTTCTTCAAAGAATGCTAGTAATGATGGAACCACAACTTCTAGTGATGTAGAAAGAAGGTTGATGAGGTGGTAAGTAAAGAAGTAAACAGTATCAAGATGTTAATAATGCTGGCCAAGTATTAATCTACTAGTAAAAATGTTAATAATAGTAGCTCTAAATATTAATACTGTTAGTCCAACAGTTACTACTGCTAGGTCAAATGGATCTCAAACTGAACCAAACATGTTTTCTTTGGGAGATAATGCTACACTTGAAGCCACACATGCTGATTTCTTTGGTGATGAAACAGAAGTGGATATGAGCAACATTACTACCACATATCTAGTTCCTTCTACTCCAAATACAAGAATCCATAAAGATCATTCACTTGATCATGTGATTGGTGATGTACAGTCTGGTGTACAGACAAGGAGAATGACAAAGACTACAAATGAACAAGGGTTTATTAGTGCTGTTTATGAAGGGAAAACTCATAAAGACCTTTATACTTGTCTGTTTGCTTGTTTCCTATCCTAGGAAGAACCCAAAAGGATTGCCAAAGCTCTAAGTGATTCAGCTTGGGTAGAAGCAATGCAAGAAGAGCTTCTACAGTTTAAGCTACAAAAGGTTTGGGTACTAGTGGATTTGCCTAAGGGTAAGAGGGCTATTGGTACAAAATGGGTTTTTAGGAACAAGAAAGATGAGAGAGGCATAGTGATTCAGAACAAAGCAAGGCTGGTTGTACAAGGACATACTCAAGAAGAAGGCATAGACTATGATGATGTTTTTACCCTTGTAGCAAAAATTGAGGCAATAAGGCTGTTCTTAGCCTATGCTTCCTTTATGGGATTTATGGTGTATCAGATGGATATGAAGAGTGATTTCCTTTATGGTAGGATTGAAAAGAGGTATATGTGTGTCAACCTCTAGGTTTGAAGATCCTGACTATCCAGACAAAGTCTACAAGGTGGTGAAAGCACTTTATGGTTTGCATCAAGCTCCAAGAGCCTGGTATGAAACCTTGGCCAAGTATTTATTAGACAATGGGTTTCATAGAGGAAAGATAGATCAGACCTTGTTTATCAAGAAGCAAAAAGGGGATATTTTGCTTGTACAGGTCTATGTTTATGACATTATCTTTGGCTCTACAAAGAAGGAGTTGTGTACTGAGTTTGAGAAACCTAATGCACAAGTTTCAGATGAGTTCTATGAGAGAACTCACTTTCTTCTTAGGGTTGCAAGTGAAGCAGAAAGAAGATGGGATATTTATCAGTCAGGATAAATATGTAGCTGACATATTGAGGAAGTTTAGTTTCACAGATGTCAGGACAGCTAGCACCTTCATGATGTAGCCTCAAGAACACCATCCTGCTTGAAAGACCCTAGCGCCCAACCACTATCGAAATGTGCTGACGAGAATACGCGCCTAGTGACCAGGTAGAAGAGCTCACCTCACATCACTTGCAGCGTCAATGCGACCACTTGGCGTTGACTTGCATCCTCCGCTCTTGTCACACTCCCTCCTCACCTCTCACATCACCTAGCACCCTCTCCCGCGACAACTTTCGTCTCCCCCCTGCAGTATCGTGCTTGTGCCAGGCAGATATCTAAGTCTCACCTAAGGTTTCACACTTACATTGCTGTGGAAAAGAGATTTATAGGGGTTACCTAAAAGGCCACCATTAATTTGGGCCTTTGGTATACTAACGATTCTTCCCTTGACTTTGTGGCATTATTCTGTTAGTGACTATGCTGGTGCAAGTTGGATAGGAATCTACAATAGTAGGTTGTTTTGTTCTTAGGGTCGCAGATTAATATCATGACATGCAAGAAGCAAATGTGGTTGGTGCCACTTCTTAATGAAGCTGAATTCCCTTGTGGCTTTTGTGCTAGTTGCTGTAGACAAAGTACTTTGGATTCATAATCAAATGCGGGATTATGGGTATAATTTTATGCACACCATGATTAATATTGACAATAACATTACTATATGTATTATTAAGAATCTTGTTTTACACTCTAAAACAAAACACATAGAGATTAGACATCATTTTATAAGAGACTTACATGATAAAAAGTTAATTCAAGTGGTTTTAAAAATCATACAGATTAACATTTTGCAGGACTTACTTACAAAAAGCCCTTGCCTTGATGTTTGAAGGTTTCAAGTACCTTAGTTGCCAGTATTGGAATGCTAAATCCTTAAAGTTTTAATCTCTTTGTATCTTTGTAATGTTTTGTAAAGGATTAGTATTGTTAGTTGTATCAATTAGTCCTGCTAAGTATAACTAGTACTTTTAGTTATACTTAAGACTGCTAGTTAAAACTGTTAGTCATAATTAATATTGTTAAGGGAAGTGAAAACGCTTTGGATTGTGATTTCTTGGTTTTGGCACTAACACTACAGGATATACAATAGTAGTATGGTTTGGATTTGGTGTTACCAATTATGGAGTTTGTATAGAGGAAAAAGCTGATAGATTAATGTAGAAGAGGGATTTTAAGGGATATCTTGGCAAGGGTTAATGCTAAGTTTACACCTGAGTTGGGAAGTCCTTTAAAATATTTTTCTTGAAATCAACCTATGTCTGCCAGTGAGCCTAATGAAACATCTGGGCATAGGCTATACTGAACAAGAATTGATGGCTTTTAGTTAGTCAGATAGTAACTGATCTAACTTACTCTTTACCATTCTATCATTTGCATAGTGTGTTAGTCTACGGACATCTGGTTTAGAGAACAGCGAGCAAACGTGAATCTAATACATTTTTGTTAGAGGTAACACCTGCCACTAAGCTGGAAACCCTGTCAAGAAGGCACTTTTAATGAGTCTATCTGAACACAAGCAGTATTTATACTGAAATCATTGGTTCTCACACAACCAGAGGTTAAATGCAACCGAAATGATTAAGTGTCTTCCTTTACACTTAATCCCTTCAAAAGTATGAGTGCAGTATTGTTTGAAAGAAAATTTGGGTTAATACTATTGGGTAAAGTTAATACGGCTAGGCTTAATATTAGTACTGTTAGGCTAAACTTTGTACTGTTGGGCTACCGTTAGTGCTGTTTGGGGAATAACAGATTTTTCTTAATTAAATATAGTAATTGAGATAATTCCGCTAATTACTTTACTTATAGGTTTCCTTAATTTGGATAATTCAAGATCTTTCTTTACAACATAAGATTTTTTTAAGATAAAGAACTGATTTTATTCAGACGGTCCAATCAAAACCTTTAAGTGCTATCTATATAATCTCAATTGACTTTTCCAAACACACATACTCTCATAAACGAACATAACCCAAAACCCTAATCGAACTTTTCTCAATCAACAATGGCGAATTTGGAATTCTGTCGAACATACAACATGGTCGCCTACTTAAAGAAACCAGAGGGAAGTGAAGGATTTCACCAAATAGTGGATTTTCTTAATGCTAGTCACATAAGGTATGCTCTTACTAAAAATCCCACTATCTATGTTTCTCTCATCAAACAGTTTTGGCAAACTGCTACTGCCAGAACACTTGATAATGGAGAAATAGAATTAACTGCTACAATAGATGGCACAGTTAAGACTGTTACTGAGGCATCTGTTAGGAGGCATCTCCAATTAGCAGATGCTGATGGTATTAGTTCTTTGCCAACTACTAAAATCTTTGAACAACTTTCTTTAATGGGGTATGTGTCAACTTCTGACAAATTAAGCTTTCAAAAGGACACTTTTCCCCTCAATGGATATTTCTCATCCATACTATCCTACATTGTCTAAGTCCTAAGAAAACCTATTGGGAACAATTCAGTAGCAATATAACAACTGCTATTATTTGCTTGGCCACTAATAAGAAATTTAATTTTTCTAAACTGATTTTTGATGGTATGGTGAAAAACTTGGATAGTAAACACAAATTTTTAATGTATCTAAGATTTATTCAAGTGTTTTTGAACAAGCACAAGAGACTGCTTCAACCTCATACAAGACTTTATATTTCTCCTACCCACACTCAAAAACTTTTTAGCAATATGAAAAGGGCTTCTAAGGGTTATACTGGGGAAAACATTCCATTGTTTCCTGCAATGATTGTTCAGGGTGAAGGATCAACACACCCAGTTGAGTCCCATCACATACCTATCAGTGCTCCATCAACCTCACAACCACCAATTTCACCAACCTCTAGGAGAACAACCAGACAGGAATCTGTGGTTCCTCAGCCCAGATCTCCTACTCAGACCCCTATAGCAGATGAGGTTGCTTCCACAGGTGTGGATGTCAGATTTGGAGGGGCTACCACTACTGTCACTGGTTTTAGAGCAGTACAGGTTAGTGGGTAACTTGATAAGACCCCATACATTGCCTATGATTCACTCTCAAGATTGTCACACTTGGAAGTGATGAGGGCAGTATGACACAACAAGAATTGATGGTTTTCTGTACAACATTGTCAAAGAAAGTGGAGAGCTTGGAGACAGACTTAAAGCAGACCAAGCAAATATATGGTGCTGCTTATACTAAGCTTATCAAGAAGGTGAAAAAGTTAGAGAAAATAGTTAAGTCCAGCCAAGCTAGAAGAAGGGCAAGAATTGTTGTCTCTGATGATGAAGATGATTTGGAGGATCCTTCCAAACAGGGGAGGAAGATAATTGAAATTGATCAAGATCCTGCCATTTCATTAGTACAACATGATGCAGAGATTCAAGGGAGGTATGGTCATGATATGGAGTTTAACTTTGATTTTGATGCTGCTAAGGAAGTTTCTACTATTGAGAAAGATGTTAGTACTGCTGAGCCAGTTTCTACTGTTGGTGCAGCAGTTACTACTGCTAGTGTGGTTGTTACTTTACCAGTCTACAAGTAATACAATGGTTCTCTGGCTGATGAAAATTACTATGGCTGAGACATGGGGTATTCTCAGGAAGATTACAGTAAAGACAAAGGTTAAGGTAAAATGCTGAATCTGGCAACTGTACCTTACCATGACAAAGTTTGTCACTAGCAAAGAAAAAGAAAAGCTTGATTTTTCGACACAGCTGTGAGATTGCAAGCTGGAATGAGAGAGGGGACAGAGGATTGACAGTGGTCCATGAAGCAAGCTAGCTTTTTAATGTTAAAGAATAGGACGAATACAAGTAGAGTTGAATGCTGATAAAAAAGTAGTGCAGATGTTACAAGCAATTAATGGATTGTAGAGCTTATCAATCAGAGAAAGAGGTATTTTGCTACACAAAGAGCTGAAGAAAGGAGGAACAAGCCACCCATACAGGCTCAACAGAGGACCTATATGTCTAATTATATCAAGCACATGGGAGGTTATTACCACTTATTGCAGACAGTGAGAGGTTATTCCTTTAATGAGATCAAGATTAAGGTAAACACTTTTGTTCCAATAGAGAGTGAAGTTGACAGAGCAGTTCCTGAGTTAGCAGCTGGAAGTTCAAAAAAGGACGCAGAAGAAGAACTTGATCAAGAAAGTTCTAAGAGGCAAAAGACTGGTAAAAGCTCAGAACTAGCTGAAGAACCAAGAGATAAAGAAGCTGATGAACTGTCACAAGAAGAGCTACAATAAATGATGATAATAGTTCCAGAGCAAGGGATGAATGTTGAAGCCTTACAAACTAAGTATCTAATAATTGACTGGGAGATTTACACTAAAGGCACTAGAAGTATCTGGAATGTCATCGGAGTTGATATCTTATCTAAGGTACATCACTTCTTTAATGATATGCTGAAATCCTTTGACAGGGATGACTTAGTGAGGCTGTGGAGTCTGGTTAAAGAGAAGTTCAATTTAACAGAACCAACATATGACAAAGAAAGAGAAATATGGGTTGAGTTGAAGAGATTATTTAAACCAGATACAGATGATGATTATGGAAGCTTCAAAAGCATATTCATGATTTAACTTGGAAGCTATATGATTCATGTAGAGTGCATCATGTCGACGGTCAGCCCTTCGTTGGGTTAAGAGTCGCTTGATAGATGTTGAACTTTTGCATTTTTCTTCTTGATGGCATAGTTTTCCAGAATCACAAGGAGAAAAGAGAAAGAATAGGACGCTATCGAGTCGTGTTCAAAAGTAGATGCCCAAGGCGACACGTGCAAGGTGACAAGTCAATTGTCGCATTCCAATTAGTCGGTGGGTTACATGATGACGTAAGCGTTCCAAAAGTACGAGGCGAGTGTTCAAACTCGAAGTCGAATAGTAAATAACCAATGGGATCGATAAAATATGTCGAATTCCGATATCGTCGAAAATGGCATTATTGATAATCATGAAAAGCTTTAGAGACCATTGTATCGCTAACAATGTCTTAAGAAACGACATAGTATCTATATGAGTAACATTTATGAAAATATAGTGACGCTCAAGAAGGTAGTCAAAAGTGATCGAACATAGTCAATATTTATATAAATTACCTTTATATAAATGAATAGGAGTAATCACGAAGATAACGTAAGGAATCAAAAAGAAGTCAAGTATTATAAAATCGCAATCCATATAATACTAAAAGTAATGCTCGAGGGAGTAAATATAAGTTACCGGGAAGTACGCGCGCACGGATATCGGATAAAACAAGGAGACACTCTAAATTTTGAAAAGTAGTCATAGTCTAGGTTTTGAAAACGACCCAGTTCTCTATGACCGGAGCTCTGATACCATTCTGTAACACCCCGCAAAATCGGACTGGCAGCGGAAAGGTATCATTGGGGTGCCACGTCATGGAACAAAGTACAAGTCATGGAAAACGACCTCAAAAGAGACGTTTTAAAATATATTTCAAATATTTCACATTCAACACATTAATAACATCAGAGTTTGCAAACAGGTCCCAACAGTTTTAAAATATGACACAACGTTTTCAAACATGCTATATAGATTAGATAAAAATTTCATCAATGTAAATAAGAAAAAGAATTTACAAAGCACAGTATTTTCAAAGAAGTTTTTAATCAAATGTATAAAATGTAGAGTATCCGATTACATATCTGTGCGGCTTCCCTCTGAGCAATGTACCTGAAATCTGAGATTAAACATGCAAAACGTCAACAATAATGTTGGTGAGTTCATAGGTTTAAGAAAAACAGTATTGAAATAATCAAATAGTATTTCAGTAAGAAAAGTAGCGTTGTAATATTTCAAAGAATTATTTTATGAAATCAAGTAATAATTTAATAAATTAAGAATTAGCTTAGTAGTGGATCACAAGATTTATGTAATGGGGGGGGGGAGACTATGTACATATTCCATAGTCGAAGAATCTAGTATTATTGCACTAAGCTCATGACGCCGAAACCTTAACGTCTGCCCTTAAGTATATAGAATAGTTCATGAAAACCATTAGATCATGTAGTAAGCAAATCAAGTTTTAGTATAAGCGTTTATGTACGTTTATGTAGTAAAATCAAATAATTTACTTAGTAAAACGAGCATGTAATCTCACCCCAAAATAGTTCATGAAAACCATTAAAAGAGAAAAGGTGGGGCTATAAACTCACCGATTATAGAAGAGAGGAGAGCAATAGAGAAATCAAAACCTACGAGAAGATTTCGAGAAATTAGCCGGGACCTACATCATAAGTCGCGACATAATATTATAAAGTATTCCAAGAATTATGTATAGTAGACACTCTTAATACTTGGTTTTTGTCTGTATGTGTCATAAAAAAATCAAATTTGGGTAAAAATCACCTTTTATGTTATGTTTCAACATATTACCCATCATTTTAAGGACCAAGCAAATGGCAAATGAAAGAATAGTTTCTAAGGCTTATTTTCCCCCTACACTTAAGTTGAACATTGTCCCCAATGTTCTATAGAAGTACCCATAAAAACGAATAAAGGGAAAAGAAAACAAGGAAAAGAAACTAGTACTCCCCTGGTTTGCTCAATAATGGAGAAGAAACATGCGATAACTGGTTAAATCGTCATCCAAGAATTGTCCAATGAAACTTCCTAAGAACTTTCAAGCTTCTTCTCATCAAATATAACTTGTAATCAAAGACAAAGACAACTACAAAACCAAGCTATAAATGTGCGAATGAGGATCAAATATACAATATGAATTTAGGGTTTACTCGATAAAGCAGTAAAGATAGGATGAGAGAATTGTTAAACTCATTGGGTTTTGTAGGTTTGTAGTAGAAGAATACATCTATTAAATGTTATGCAAGTTTTATTTTCAAAAATAATTAAAAACTTTATGTTTTCTGGACTTGGGCTTTTGACTCCGTCGGGATTTTTATGACCCCGTCAAAGGTGTCGTGGTGACGGCGTCGCGTGTAAATTGTGACGCCGTCTCCGCGTTATGTGAAAATGAAATTTTGTTTTTGATGAAAAAATTTCCTGCACTTGATTCCATAAGTTAATTCATGTACAAATAGCTGCATAAAACCTGAGATTTAACAATTCAATCATATGACTCGAAACTGACGCGAATTAATCTAAACAATTCATTTAACATGTTTGAATTTGGCTCAAAAGCCGGATAAATTCCCCTACACTTATTATTTGCAAAATACATTTGATTGAAATTAAGACGAGGTTAAAGACAAACAAAGCATGATTACAAGATAGTTCAAACATAATAAAACAAACTATGAAGAATTAAAACACACATGACACTCCTAATTTGCGGGAAAAGTAAATTGGGTTGCCTCTCAAGAAGCGCTTTTATTTATTAACAAGTCTTGTAGCTAGACTCGAAGTCACACGTCTTTACGTGACTTCTCCTTCATTGTCGAGAGTTAAATCATCGTCTTTGTTGGTGTCCAATAAGTTCTTTTGACATGGCTTCACCCGTTGTTTATTTATAATAAATTCGCTTCCTTCCTCATCGTACAACTCAATTGCTTCGTTTTTCATGTCTTTGCTTACCGAAAATGGACCATACCGTCTTGACTTAAGTTTTTCGGGGAATAGTCTTAATCGTGAATTAAAGAGAAGTACCTTATCTCCTTTTTCATAATTAATTGGCAATTTTATTTGTTTATCATGCCACCTTTTCGTTCTCTCCTTATATGATATGGATGATTCATAGGCGTCAAGCCTCATTTCGTCCAACTCATTAATCTGTAAGAACCGGTTTCCCCCAGCTTTTGTAAGGTCCATGCTGCAGTTTTTTATGGCCCAATATGCCTTGTGTTCCAATTCAACAGGAAGATGGCATGCCTTGCCATAGATTATTCTAAATGGGGTCGTTCCTAAAGAGGTTTTGAATGCTGTCCGAAATTCCCATAATGCATCATCTAATTTGTATGACCAGTCCTTCCTGTTATTCCCAATGGTTTTTTCGAGAATACGCTTTATTGCGCATTTTGTGTTTTCGACTTGTTCATTTGTCTGAGGGTGATATGCTGTGGGGAATCGGCGAACCACTCCATACCGTTTCATTGCTTTCTCTATTTGGTAGTTGCAGAAATGAGTACCCCTGTCGCTAATAAGGGCCTTTGGTATTCCGAATTGTGCGAATAGTCTCCTAAGGAAGTTCACTATGTTCCTAGCATCACTGGTGGGAAAGGCCTGAGCCTCTACCCACTGGGATACGTAGTCGATAGCTACTAAGATGTATTTATTTTCGTTTGATGAGGGGAAAGGTCCCATGAAGTCTATCCCACATACATCGAATATTTCACAGACTTGGATGTAATTTTGAGGTGCTTCATCTCTCGAGGATGAGTCGATTCCTTTGATGTCAGCGATACTCCAAGCGATCGCCCCTTTATGATTTCGAAGAACCTCTAGGAGTCTGTTTTTTTGTCGATGGACAATTCGGATGAGATGAATACTGGGAGTTGGTTGTTTTCCTGGAAGAAAGCGTACTCAAGGTGTTCGGGTAATACCTTCAATTAGAGTTTGGGTGGTTCCATGCTTGATGGTATTAGTCGATTTTTTGGGGCTTTCCATTCAATTGGTTTCACCGGCTCTGTCCTCGGGTAAAAAGAAACATCGAGTGCTTTGTTAGAATCATCCTTTTCTTCTTCTTCAGCCCATTTTCCATCATGATTTATTATGTTGACCCATTGTTCCTAGACCAGCTTAATGGTGTGATCGGCGCAATATAGGTAATAGTCGCGGGAGTGTTTGGATTTCATATTCCCCATGTTAAAGGTGATGGTTTTACTTCCGACCCTTAAACTCAATTTTCCCTCGTGCACGTTGATCACAGCTCTTGTCATGGCGAGGAAGGGCCGTCCCAAAATGATCAGGACTAACTTGTCTTCGTCCATCTCTAAAACTACGAAATCGACTGGGAAGATGAAGTTGCTAACTTTTACCAATAGATTCTCGCAGACCCCGATGGGGTATTTGATAGACCGGTCGGTCAGCTGGATACTCATTTTGGTGGGTTTAAGTTTAGAAATCCCTAATCATCAGAAGAGAGAATGTGGCATGAGATTTATACTTGCTCCTAAATCAGCCAGGACGTTCTTTACTGCCAGGGGTCCGATAAGACATGGCAGTGTAAAGCTACCTGGGTCTCCTTCCTTTTGGGGTAGACTCCTTTGAATAATAGCGGAACACTCCTCACTAAGTCTAACTGAGGAGGCTGTTTTCTCAAGTTTCTCCTTATGCAAAAGTAGATCTTTCAAAACTTTGGCTCCCTTCGGCATGTGAATCATAGCTTCAAGGAATGGCAGATTGATCTGAATTTGCTTAAAGATTGAGAGAAGCCGCTCATCCCCGTCGTCCTTTTTCTCCTTCTTTAATCTGGAAGGAAAAGGTAGATTAGATGTTTTGGAAGGTTGGTAAAGGATAGATGGCCGAGGGGCGGGTTCTTGTATAATGCTTGGTTCTGCGCCTTCAGGCCCTTCTTTTCAGTTTCCCCCTCGGTGAAGTTATCAGTCAATGGTCGTGGCAGGGTTGGAAAAAGATTGGGCAAGGCTAGAAAAGGTGGGTCTTGTGTGCTAATTCCTGATCTAGTTGTTATGGCGAATGTTGGTGCATCAGGTTCAGGAGTTTTGCTTTTGTTGATAGCTGTGAGGAATTTTGGAGATAATATTCACGCAATACCTCTGCGGTTTTGAGGACAAGCATTTACTCCTAATTCCCTTATTATGTTAGATTTAATTTTCAGAGGCATGAAGAAGGCGAGCATCGACTTTAAACTTGACATTAACAACCCAGTGTCGGGGCCATCCTCTCCCTTTCCTTACGTTTGTTTGTTTCCCTCCATTGTGTATTTGATCATCGTATTTATAGAATCTTAGAAGGTAAGATCATTGTATATGTCTCCACCGAGACAAGCATACATGCTCAGAATGTTGTTCTGCTCCACATTCATCAGCCTCATCGATCCTGCTATACAGTAAATCTCAATAAGTAGGTGGATTTTAAGCCCAACCTCTCTGTATAAGGCGGTTTCGAGGAAAAAGAGATTTGCTTACAAGCCCTTTTTAAATGCCCCCTGAGTATAGGTTGCATTTCTTCTGAGATGGAAGAGACGTTCATGGAGGGTGATGGTTCGTCCCAGAGATCGTCTTGGTACTGGAAGCATTCTTCTATTCTATTTCATCCTTCTTCTTCAGTAAGAGAGCTGAAGCGGAATTGGGTGAATTGATCAAGCTTCCCGCGATCGATCCGAGATATGTTGTCATGAAAGATTTGAACCAGAAGCCATTTTTGTATCCCATGATGAGGCACCTATTTGATTAAGTCCTGGAAACAGATCCAGGCACTTTTGATAGGTTCGTCGTCCCCTTGTTTGAATTGGAGGATTAAATCTCTAAGGGCCGAGGTACGTCCTACTAGAAAGCAATAGTCAAGGAATTAGGATACGAGCTGATCCCACGTTGTGATTTGAGTGAGTGGTATTCTGTTAAGCCATTATGCCGCTTATCTTATGAGGGAGAAGTGGAAGAATCTTAACCTAGATGTATCCCTT
This sequence comes from Tanacetum coccineum, assembly GCA_026074375.1. NCBI lineage: Eukaryota > Viridiplantae > Streptophyta > Magnoliopsida > Asterales > Asteraceae > Tanacetum > Tanacetum coccineum. The sequence goes on along the minus strand of BQNB010101147.1, from coordinate 119 downwards.
GTTGCTCCGTCAGCTTGTATGTTATCGATGATTCTTAGGTAGTGTTTAACATGATAGAGAGGGTCCTCGTTTTTTGATCCTTGGAATGTGCATGTGCTTTGAATCAACCAAATGTCGCG
>BQNB010101146.1:0-24540 GCA_026074375.1 Tanacetum coccineum | reverse complement strand
TTCTTGGCTTCACTCTTTTCCTACTCCACGATTCAACGACTACATTTGCCTTTCCCAGGTGGTACTTGGCCTCGAAACCATCCTCACTAAATAACTTCATCCATCATCTTTGCCTCATGTTCAATCCTTCCGATTGAAAGTGTGTTGGAGATATTCATGATCCGTATAGATTACTCTCCATGTCTCGTTCACTTAATGTCTCTAGCATTATAAGGCAAAACCTACCACGTTAGTCATGCAATCCTTCATAAGAACCTTCATTTGTCGCGACGTACAAGCAATCACCTTCTCCCTTTTTCCAAGCATGCTTTCAAATCCTTGCTTCGCGCGTCGTAATATACTACGAAATCGTCTGCTCCTTCCGGCAATGCCAAGATCGGCTCATTACCCATTTGATTCCTTCCACATCTAGATAGCTTCCTCTTTGCTCCACTTCCACATTGTTGGAAAACTTCACGTACATCTTCTCTTCCTTCAGTGACTCCACGATCATCTTCACGTGCGACTCGTACTCCTCCTTAGACTTTGGGTCGGTTTAAAATATCATCTGTATATATACGTTAACTAGCTTGTCTATATATGACCATGCACACCCGGCTCATTAACTCCATGAAAATCGCTGGTGCATTGGTTAACCCAAAAGGCATAGCCGTAAACTTCAACGTGTCCATTACGCATCCTAAAAACAGTCTTAGCTACGTCATCCCCGTGCACCCTCCATTGGTGACATCACATACGAATTTTCTATCTCACTCTTCTCGAGATAATCTATGCACATTCTAAACTACCCACCTTTCTTCCTACCAAGTAATACAGACGCTTCCCACAACAAGTTACCATTCGAACCAACCCTCACCTTGCAACTCCTGCAATCATTCCACACCTCTTGCCTTTCTAAAGACGTCAAACGACACGAGCCTTCGCAAATCGACGTCGCTCCTTGTACTAATTCCATACGAAATCCCATTCTACGACGAGGGGTAAAACCTACTAATTCCTTAGGAACACTTTAGAGGGCTCACATACTACAAAGATATCACATAATCTCAACTCATCTTCCTTGGTACTCCTACGAGACCTCATATCCTCTTTAGTTCGTTTTCTTCATAAACCTTAAGCACTCTCTAAATTACCAAGGCATTTTAACTACCTTCTCGTGGCTTACCATCTCAGCCTTATGTCTTAACAACCAATTCTCTCCTACGACTACATCAACACTCTCATAACTAAGAGGTACTAAATCAAAAGTAAAACGAGAACTCTCTAATTCATACTTGGGATCGCGAATAATTCCATTCGCTTCGCTAGCATTAATCGCACCACCCAGAATATACGTCCTAAAACCAACTCTAGCACCATGCCACGAGGAAATTTCAAACTTCACATGCACCAATTGGTATGGACCCAAAAATCACATGATTCCAAAAAGAAAAAAAATCAACCGAATGTAAACGTCAACAAAAAGAACGAATCTCCGACCTAACAAACGCATTAACGATTGTTAGAAACACCCCCAACGAATAATACCACGTACCACGACCCATTAATTAAAAGATTAAGAACCTTTGTACCAAAACCGATTTTTACCCAAGGAAACTTTCCCTCATAACCTTATACCAATCATTTTAAAACAATAGAATCACCTTAGTTAATAATGCAAATAATTTTAAGTGTAAAAATAAATTTAAATTAAATTTTAAAAATAAATTTAAATAAAATTTTCATAAACTTATTTTAATTATGGTTTTTCATAAAAGAAATCAAAAGATGATTTTGAAAAAAAAACGTGTTGCATTTTATTTATATAATTTATTTTTAAAAGAAGTTTTTAACACCTAAACAATATGGTATCAACTACAACAAACTTATTCAAATGGAATTTATGACATCCAACAAAAAAACATCATGAAAAGCAAAATAGCTCCAAAAATACCTTAAGACATTCCAAACCAGAATTATTAATTTACTTGAAAACGAAAAAACTAACTTGCCCAAAGGCTTACAAATGAACCTATTTATACTAATTAAAAGAAGATTCTAGGAGTTGTGCTTTCTTTGTGAGAGCTCTTGCAGGTGTGTTTGTTGTGTGAGAGGGCTCCAAGAGTCATCATAGCCATCCAAAATGAGTAGTGTCCATGTCATATGATCAAAGCCCTTCATCTTTTGTCTTGATTCCTTGACGAATAAGGATGCAAGGGATTGCCAAGGTGGCAATAAGGGGAGGGAAAAGGTTGGTCGACAAGGAGGAGAAGAAAGGGGAATAGTGTTAGAGTGTTTTGGCGGGTAGTGAGGACATGGCACATGCAGGGGATGTACAGTTGTTCCCGCAATTTTTGAAAGATTGGAAAGATGGCAAGAATGGTCCCTAAGGTTATATAAATGTATTGCAATTATAGTCCTTGAGTTTTATAATTTTTGCCCTTGAAGTTGGGTTGGTGTTTGCACCGTTAGTCCTTTTGAGGACTAACGGGGTTAAGTTTAAGAGGGAAGGGGATTAACGGGGTGTTATAAAGGGTGATGGTGGGCTAGTTGTTGGGCCGGGTATGGTTTAAAAGGACTTGGGCCTTTTAGAAGGCTTAAGGCTTATAAAGATATAAGTGGGTTGACCCGGGCCCACTAGGTGGGTACGGGTGAGCCCACTTTTGGCAATTTAGGTTTTCAGGTTCGGTTTTCGATGCTCTTTCCAATGCCACTTCCCGGTTGACTTTGACTTTGACTTTTTTGTTGACTTTGACTTGGTCTTTTTGACTTCTCACTGTCTTTCCGTTCTCGTGCTCGGTTTTGTCATTTTGGCTTCGATTTTTTGTCCTTTTCTTGGATATCCGTTTCCTGCACAATACAAATGCAAAACATACAAATACAATGTATTTTTGGTACGTTTTTAGTCATTTAAGTCCGGTTTTAGTGGTCAAAGGTATGTGTAATTAAACACATACCAGGATCTCACATCACATCTATACTACAATCTATACAATTATCCAGACTTACATCCTTACATAATACATACAAGCAACAATGATCAATGCAATCAAATTCACAAGTCCACGTGTGTGTTTCCTTTATAATTATGTTCGTGACCATAATTATAACTGCACCCTTTTTTACACGTGTACTTACTTCCAAGACCACACATCTCAATGATAACACACATCTACCACATAGCACTTAATAATAACCCAAATATAACTCAAACATGATAATCCATCTAACGAACCATAAAATCCCTATTGACCAGACGAAACAGATGTCACATTGTGACCCAAAATATAAAAGCAATCCTCGATTATAGCAACGCATCGAGGTAGAAAATGAAATAAACTTATGTTGGGCCTCGCTTGGGTTTGACTTTTCTCTCTCAAAAGTCACCCAACTCCGCGGGTCCAGTGAGGTAAACAATCTCCCAACGATATCTCCTAGGGGTAGGGGAAGACATGACTAAAACAATAACAAAGGGGTATATACTATTAGATCCCCATAATGAAAAAGTATATATTTCATATTATATAGTAGTAATTCAAAATAGAAAAAAAAATTCAAAGCTTTTAGGTAGCGGGAACATACGGTATATACGTACACAAACACTTATGCCCTAAAATGCAACTATATGAGGGACCCTTAAGCTATAGTCTAGGCTCAACCACCTAGTTCTCAATAACCAATGGCTCTTATACCAATCTGTTACACCGCGCCAAGGCAAAAATGCGAGGCGTAAACAAGAATGGGTATCATCACAACACATGGTGTCTATATAGAGAATACTAAAATGAAAACTAAAGTAAAGCAAAGACACAAAGTGTCATAACAATACCCAAAACCTAATGGTGTCTTTATTAATGAGAAAGAGGTCTCGTCAATAAATGACATGCAAAAACATAATCCAAACAATTCATGCAAACGCATTTATTCAAACAGAAAGCATAAATAAACTCCAAGCATCCTACGGTCTCTTCTAGCCACTTCGCTCTATCTTAGCACCATTAAGCTCACCTGAAAATGATGCTTAAAACGTCAACATAAAGTTGAGCGAGAATCATAGGTTTACGACATACAACAATATCCAAAATAAACTTTCAATTAGCTGCTGCAATTACCAAAACAATTCATGACAACAATTAACAACAACGGGACGGAACGTGCCCACGATCCACAATCATACCAACTACATATGTGCGCTACATGGCCTCATATTAGCTCACGCAGTCTTACCACCGTCACACCTCGTTTTGCATATTGGGATCCACAATACCAAACATATCATATCGCAACACAACGGGATGGAACGTGCCCACGATCCAATACACATAACTACAACAAGCTTAAAAACATTTTAACACGACAACAAGACAAGCATCATTCTCACCCCAAAATAACATGAGAAAAAGAGGCTATGAAACTCACCTTTGCTTAGCTTTCCAAAAGATTCCAACAAAAAGCTTCACAAACAACTAGCACAAATCTAAACAACAAAATAACTTGTGTTACACGCTACTAAGCCAAAAACTTAATCATGTAACAATCATATGATCATGTAACAATCATATGATGGATGTCTAAGGTGTTTTATTAACCCCATGGGTCACCCCGACACCATACCCAACTTTAACCACTTCGTTAACAAGTTTCACTAGTTAGTCACAATTTGTTCAAAACTACAGAATTTTAACGTGACTTAAAGTACTCAAAACCTCTACTTACTGACCTCCATAATTCATACCAAAAATCACCTATGTTCATTTATGAGTATATTAAGTACTCCTAAGAAAATCAAACTTCAAAACAGTCTTAATTCGGATCTGATTGCACACCAAAAAGTTTGGACTTAAAAATCATACTTAGACTCCAAGCTCTCCTTTGAGGTATTTCTAATAGACACATAGAACTAAACTCCTGTAGAAGGGCTAATCTAAATTTGAATTTTAAGTGTGGGTTTTACACCTCGTAATCTGACCCGTATTTACTGTTTTGACAACTTTTCTTGCAACCAACGTTTGACTGACTTCCCGACCTCAAAAACCTTTGAGGCCGGATGTTCTGGAAACTAGACTCTTTGAGCTATGTCATAGACACCGGAAACTTGAAAAAAGCTATTACCATCATTGAGATATCAGCCAAACAACACAGCCCTAAATTCTACCCCAATCTAAATCAAATTTTAACGCGAATTAAGTCTAACCAATTACACCCATAAGCTTCTAATTAAACCCTAATCATTGCAATATGATTAAACATCATTAATTTACTGATTTTACAAAACCCTAATTCCATCATAATAATTATTACATGAATTAATGATTAATAACTAACAAGGATTAATTAAAACTTACCTTAGAGCTTGATTTCTTCACAAAAGCAAAAACCCTAATTTTTTTCTCCTCTTTTCTCTTTGTTCGACCGGTTATACCAAGGGGGGAGGGTTATGGGATTTTATTTTGTATTTATAGGCCCCCAACTAATTATAGATAAAGTCTAATTAGAGTTTGTTTCCTTTTAAAATTCTTTTTCTTCTAAAATTCGTTTTTTACTATTCATGTATAAAAAAAATATTTTTATTTATTTATTAATTAATTGCTTTACTTTAAGTTTTTATAAAAACATAAGCTTATTTGAGTATACCTTTTTGCGTAAACGCACCAAAATTTTATTAGGTTTTTAGATTAATATTTACTAAACCTTTAAAAATAATATAACTTTTCAGATATAGACATTAAGGATTAAGCATTCCAATACTTGAGACCAAGTACTGAAACCTTCCAGCATCAAAACCTTTTGTAAGATGATCAGCAACATTATAATCGGTATGAATTTTAACCATTTGTATTAACTTTTTTTGCATTGCAATCTCTTATAAAATGATGCCTAAACTCTATATGTTTTGTTTTAGAATGTTGAACAGGATTTTCAATAACGCAGATAGTACTGTTATTGTCAATATTAATGATAATATTCATGAAATTATACCCATAATCCAACAATTGATTTTGAATCCAGAGTACTTGTCCACAACAACAAGTAGCAGCCACATATCCAGCTTCAGTTCTAGAGGTGGCAACCATAGTTTTCTTTTTACACTGCCATGATATCAACCTATTTCCCAAAAACTAACAACCTCCAGTTGTTGACTTTGTATCTTGAGTGGCTCCAGCATAGTCACTATCAGTATAAGCAACTAGTTAACATGGATAATCTTTAGAATACCAAAGGCCTAAAGTTGGTTTGCCATTCAAATATCTAAAAATTCTCTTTATAGCTAATAGATGTGATGTCTTTGGAGTAACTTAGAATCTGGCACATGCACATACAGCAAACATAATATCTGGCCTAGATATTGTGAGATACATCAAAGACCTAGTCATAGATCTATATAGATGTACATCAACATCATCATCATCTCCATCTTTGACTAACGGCTTTTCCAAATCAACTGGAGTAGAAGCAGACTTCACATTAGTGTAGTTGAATTTCTTCAAAATATCAGCTACATATTTATCCTGACTGATAAATATTCCATCTTCCTTCTATGTTACCTATAATCTTAAGAAGAAAGTAAGTTCTCCCATAGAACTCATCTAAAACTTATCCTTTATAAGCTTCTCAAATGCAGTAACAGTTCCTTGTTTGTAGAGCTAAAGATAATGTCATCAACATAAACTTGTACAAGCAAAATATCTCCTTTTTGCTTCTTGATAAAAAATGTTTGATCTATCTATCCTCTTTTAAACCTATTGCCCAACAGATTGTTAGCCAAGGTTTCATACCATGCTCTTAGTGCTTGATGCAACCCATAAAGTGCCTTGACCACCTTATAAACTTTGTTTGGATAGTTAGGATCTTTAAATCCTGGTGGTTGAGTAACATAAACCTCTTCCTCAATGGTTCCATATAAGAATGCACTCTTCACATCCATTTGATATACCAGAAAACCCATAAAAGAAGCATAGGCTAAAAACAATCTTATTGCCTCAATTCTTGCCACAGGAGCAAAAACTTCTTCATAATCTATGCCTTCTTCTTGCCTATGACCCTGTGCAACCAACCTTGCTTTATTCCTAATTACAATCCCTCTTTCATCTTTCTTATTTCTGAAGACCCATTTTGTTCCAATGGCCCTCTTCCCATTAGGCAAATCTACAAGTTTCCAAACCTGTTGGAGTTTGAATTGCATAAGTTCTTCCTGCATTTCTTCCACCCAAGATGAATCAGATAGAGCTTTAGCAATGCTTGTGGGTTCAATTTGGGATAAGAAACAAGCATACAAACAAGTATTCAGGGTATCATGTGTTTTCTCTTTATAAACAGCACTGAGAAACCCTTGTTCAGAAGTAGGTTTTGTCATTCTTCTTGTCTGAACAGATGACTTCACATCACCAATCACATTTTTAATTGGGTGATCTTTATGAATTCTTGTATTGGGAGTGGTTGGAACTGTATAGGAATTAAGGATGTTCCCCAAATCAACTTCTGGTTCATCTTCATCACTAAAGAACTCAACATGAGTGGCTTCAAGTGTATGACTAGCTCCCATTGTAAACATGTCTTTAGGGCTATCTGGATCAGATGAACTAGCAGTATTAACTGATGGATCAATAGTATTAAGTTTAAAACGATCAATATTAACTTTAGGACTGGCAGTATTAACATGTTGTCTAGCAATATTAACTTCCTTTGGACTGCTATCATCTTTAGACTTATCTTTTTCATCATTCTCATTATCTGGACAATCTTCAACCTGCTTTTGATCATCAACAACAGATTTTGGTTCACCATTACCAACATCCTTGGAAGGTGAATCAAAGTATGAAGCATCTTTCCAAATTGGCATCATAATGCAATCTTGATTGATTTCTTTTTTCTGTGTAGATGTACCTGCATTAAGTTCTCCTTGTGTACCTACAGATTCATTAATGATTGTTCTTGTAGCTACCGGAACGTAATTCATAGATTAGGTTAGAGAATCAATATCAAACAGCCACTTTGGACCATTCCTTTCTATCATAGGCTTATTCTATAAAAAACCAATATGCAAGTTTTCTTCTACCCTCATGGTTCTAGTGTTGTATACCCTAAAAGCTTTACTACTCAAGGAATATCCAACAAAGAAACCTTCATCACTTTTGCCATCAAACTTGCCTAAATTGTCTAAAGTATTAAGAATGGTAACATGACATCTAAATGGTCTCATAAAGCTTAGAGCTGGTTTAAAACCTCTAAAAAGTTCATAAGGTGTCTTGTTATGAGGCTTGACTACTAAGACCCTATTCTGTACATAGCAAGCAGTACTAACTGCTTCAGCCCAAAATGTGGTAGGTAACTTAGAGTCAGCTAACATTGTTCTAGCAGCCTCAATTAGTGTCCTATTCCTCCTCTCAGCCAAACCATTTTGCTGAAGAGTCTTAGCTATACTGTATTCCCTCTTAATACTTTTTTCTCAACAAAAATCATCCATAACTTTATTCTTAAATTATGTTCCTTTATCACTTCTAATTATTTTCACTTTCTTATCCACTAGATTTTCTATTTCTTTGATAAAGTTCTTAAGAATCTCACTGGTTTCATCCTTAGTTGTTAAAAAGAAAACCCATGTAAACCTGCTATAATCATCAGTGACTACTAAGCAATACTTCTTATGCATTAAACTACTCACAAAGGTTGGACCAAACAGATCCATATGAAGCATAAACAAAGGCTTAGTAATTGGATTCAAAACTTTCGACTTACAAGAAGCTCTATGTTGCTTCCCTTTAAGACAAGCAACACAGGTTTGGTCATTTTCAAAACATTTTGTAGGCAATCCTCTTACAAGTTATCCTTATTAAGCTTGTTTATGTTCTTAAAATTAAAATGACCAAGCCTCCTATGCCAGAGCATTGATTCATCTGATGTAGCCTTTGCAACAAGACAAGTTAAACTCTCTTTAGGAACAATGTTCTTCATATCAAAACTGTACATGTTGTCCTTTCTAGGAATTTTAAGAAGTATCTGACTTTCATCAGGCAACTTAAAATTAGGAGATAAGACAAGACATTCAGTTTTAGTAAAAAGGACATAGTTCTTTTTGTCACACATCTGTGAGAAACTAAAAAGGTTAAAATTTAACTCATTAACAAAGTATATATCTTTAAAATCAAGGCTATCAGTTTTAAGTGTTTCTTTACCAGAAATTCTACCACCACGTGCTCCTCCCCTAAATGTAACATAACCTCCATCAAATTCCTTGAAATCTAAGAGATAAGCTATGTTCCCAGTCATATGCCTTGAGCAGCCACCGTCAATAAATACTGTATCATCCTGTTGTGACTTGCCCTGCACATAAAAATAAGGAAATTAGTTTCCTTTGGGGACCTAAGCTATTACTGACTTAGATCTGCCTCGTGCATCAATGTAGTTGTGTTTCTTTAAGGTGATTGATGCACTATCAAGTTTGGTAGGTCTCCAAACCTAACATGTTGAGGCCTTTACAGCATTTTCCTGAATAAACCTAATAGCATTAACAACTGTTGAATGTAGCCTAGAAGTATTAACTGCTTTTGGCCTAGCAGTGTTAACTGCTTTTGCCTTGGTAGTATTATTTTTTTGGGTAAACCTTTTGTTAGATAATACTATTTTTGATTGATAGGGCCTTTTTACAATTGATTGTGCTAAAAACGTGGCATTGATTTAGCACTAAAAACTATAGATTTGGGATGAGCAGTATTAACTAGCCTAGCATTATTAAATGGTTTAAGGCCAGTTTTCATTAAAACTGCTCTCGAAACCATGTTCCTTTGAGCATTAGGGTAAGTCATGTTGGTAGTATAGTTGTAGTTCACCCTGTTATAATTATTCCTACATACCATTCTTTCCCTTTGATGGTATTTAAAATGAGCCTGCACATGATCAAAACTCCCACAAATAAAGTAAGCTTTGTTATACATCACAAAATCACATCCTAGATGATTGGACTTCTTTCCATTCCACTTTCTTTGATTTCCTCTAGGACTTTATGATCTATACATCTCAGCATACCTAACTGACTTTTTAACTGGTTTTTCATGATTTATAGGTTTGACAATCTCTATCTTTTTATCAAGAAAAATAGTTTATTTATCAACATTAAGTGGAGACTCAACAAAGCTAGTTGTGTCTTCTGATACTTTTTCTTTTACCAAAGAGTCATCAGAATTTTTCTTAGAAGCATCTGATTTTTTATCACAAACAATGTTAGACTCTTGCTTACTATCCTCAAAACCATAACTTTTGAATTCAGGGTATTTGAATTCATCAAGACCAGAATAGGACAAATCAAGCTTTTTAGGTCGATTATAGATTAAAGGATAGGGTGGAGGAACAACATTATACCCCAAACCCTTTTTACTTTTGTCAATTATCTGACTTCCTAACAACTTGTCTAGGTCTTTTGAGGCTTTATCAAATTTCTCAATTTTAAATTCAAAGCCCTCTTTTTCTAGCTTAACTTTTTCAAACTCACTTTTAAGTACATTTATTTCATAATCTTTACAAGCCTACTAACAATCTTCTGGAGCCTGTTTAAGATAGAGTCAAGAGACTTTGTGCTTGATGCACTAAAATTTTCTTATTGTTGCTTCAAAAGTGTCTTCTGTGTTTTCTTAGTGGCTTCATTACCTCCAAATCGTGTTTCGATAGCAGCAAACATTGTTTTAGCTTCATTGTACTGACTAAAAGTAAGTTGATGTTCATTGGGAAGAGCCATGAGTAGCAAGCTTCTAGACTTCACATCATTCTTCTTGTTGGTCTTTTCTTCTGTAGTTACAGGTACTAACATCTTTGTAACTGAAGTACCATTCTCTTGTGCTGTTTGTGGTACAGATACCCATGAGTTACCATTCTTTATGACCTCCCATAGAGCATAGTATTGTACCTGGAAGTATTGCTTGATTCTTATCACCCACATCTCATACTCACCTAGTTTGAGTATAGGTAGCTTAGCTGTAGTATTACTCTGTGCAGATTCAAATTCCATAACTTCTAGATCAAAGTTTCAGAACACAAGGCTCTGATACCACTAAGATGATGTTCTTCTTTGTTGATCCCAACTAGATCTTGCAAACCTTGTTAAAGGGTTAGTTGTATTGAATAGATTCAAGACAATTATGCTAGAAACTTTATTGATACTAAGAGTATGCGGAATCCACTCTTTAGTACTTAGAAGAATTTGAATGTAATAGTAAACTGTGATGCAGTAGAATGAACAATGAATATAACCAAAAAGTTTCAATATTATTATGATGAATAATACGAGTACTCTGTCTAGTACTAGGGTTTACAACCCTAAAGCTATGAATGTGTCTATCAATATGTGTTTACAATCAAAACCTAGGATCTCCTTTTATACACCAAGGAGTTCTTTACAAGATAAATACAAATCTTTTAAACTTCTATGAGATATCAACATATCTTCTAAATATATAAGATATACACGTCTTTGATCTTCTGGCAATTGTAATCTTCCAAAAACTCTTCTACTGCTGCACTTGTGACTTGACAAACCTGATGAGCTCATAACCCATTTCACTTTGATGATCAACTTCTAGCCTTCTACTCAACCTTTTTGAAAGAGTATCTTGTGACAAAGGATATTTCTTTTCTACCATCATGTGAATCACAAAACTAGTATCCATTAAAAGCACATGAACTCTACAAAAATTATGTAACTTCTAGTTTATCAGATTCCAGTCTTGTTGATTTCTCCATATTTCATCTTTTTCATTTGGTTCAATCATTGTCTTTAGATCTCCCCAATGCAATAAGTCATAACCTTCTAGACTTGCTGTCTGAAATCTTTCCTTGACCAAAGCACATCTTGCCTATCAAAATCATAAAGCATTGCACTAAATATCTTGTAATGTTTAACACTTCCATCTGCTCTTTTGATTTGATAATTGTATTTATCATTTGCGAGAATCCGTGTCTCCAAGTCAACTATTGGATACTTTGTTGCCAATGATTCAATATTAAGACTTTCTTCTTCTGGAACAATGTTCAAGTAAACTTGAAGTTCTTCTTTCTCAGTATCATCTTCTAGCTTCTGTTTCTTAGCATTTTCTTCACTAAGAGTTTCTCTTGCTCTTTTCCTAGTAAGTGATTTCTTCCTACTTCCTCTGGCTGGTTTCTTTTAAGCAAAACTTGAAGCTTCATCCTTTTTAACAAATTCTTGTTGAAGATCAAATCCAGATCTCTTCATTACTTCTTTTTCAATCTCAGAATCCTTAGGTACAAAATCTTCATAGCTCATTCCCTTGAAATGACTCAGCTTGTATCCACCCTGATTCTTCAAATACATACACATGTTCTTCCTTACCTCAGCTACAGAGAAAGGTCTATTTTGAAGTGTATGATACCTTAACACAGCAGGATCACTCCAATCAATATCAACAGGATCACTCCAATCAATATCATGAGCTTGGGCTACAACTTCTTCTCATTCATCCAACAGCTTTTGCAATTTAAGAGGTGTTTCAAAATCAAACTTCTCTTGTTCTTGTTCTGCCATGAACATAGCTTGTTCTTCCTCAAACACCTTCTTAGCTAATTCCTCATCAACACTCATTTGTACTTGAACTCTCTTTTTGATTTTCTTTAGAAGCTTAGACTCTTGCATAATTACTTTTCCCTTATCCTTTACTTTTACACCAGCAGTACTACCCAATTCACTAGCAGTGCTAACATCAGCAGTACTAACTAATCTACCTCTTCTAGTGTAAGTTTGAACATCTTCAACACTTTGTCTTCTTCTAGCTGCATCTGTAAGAGTTGTAGCTGCACTAAAAATACCTAACTTCTCTTTAAGTTGATCACTAATCTGAGTATCATCAATCCTCCTGTATCATCCTATTATGACTTCCCTGCACATCAAAATAAGGAAATTAGTTTCCTTTGGGGACCCAAGCCATTATTGACATGTATCTGCCTCGTGCATAAATGTAGTTGTGTTTCTTCAAGGTGAATGATGCACTATCAAGTTTGGTAAGTCTCCAAACCTAATATGCTGAGGCCTTTACAGCATGTGCCTGATTAAACGTAACAGCATTAACAACTGCTGAATGTGGCCTAGCAGTGTTAACTGCTTTTTCCTTGGCAGTATTATTTGTTTAGGTAAACCTTTTGTTAGATAATATTGTTTTTGATTGATAGGTCCTTCTTACAGTTGATTGTGCTGATTTTGAAAAACATGACATTGATTTAGCACTAAAAATTGTAGATTTTGGATGAGCAGTATTAACTGTCCTAACTATATTAAATGGTTTTAGGCCAGTTTTCATTAAAACTGCTCTTGGAACCATGTTCCTTTGAGCATTAGGGTAAGTTTTGTTGGTAGTATAGTTGTAGTTCACCCTGTTATAATTATTCCTATATACCATCTTTTCCCTTTGATAGTATTTACAATGAGCCTACACATGATCAAAACTCCCACAAATGAAGCAAGCTTTGTTATACATCATAAAATCGCTTCCTAGTTGATTGGACTTCTATCCATTCCAGTTTCTTTGATTCCCTCTAGGACTTTGTGATCTATACATCTCAGCATACCTAACTGACTTTTTAATTGGTTTTTTATGATTTATAAGTTTGACAATCTCTATCTTTTTATCAAGAAAAATAGTTTATTTATCAACATTAAGTGGAAGACTCAACAAAGTTACTTGTGTCTTCTGATACTTGTTCTTTTACCAAAAAGTCCTACAAAATTCCCTTATAAGCATCTGAATTTGTTATCACAAATCAAAGTTAATACTCATGCTTACTACCTCAAAACCATAACTTTTGATTCAAGGTCTTTGAAATTCATCAAGTCCAATAAGACAAATCAAAGCGTTTTTAATCATTTATAGATTATAGGAAGGGGTGGAGGAACAACATTATACCAAATACCCACACATACCCCACCCCGACGACCACAACCAACCCAACCCTGCCACCCCACCCCCCCATCCACCACCTCCACAACCCCCCCCCCCACTACCCCACAATACCCACACCTATACCCGCTCGCCCAACCACACCCCCCCCGTCACCCCTCTTACCCCCACCTACCGTATACCACACCACGCAAAGACCCCCACCACTCCCCATAGACCATACCGCAGCCCACCAAACCCACCCCCCCCACCCACCCGACCCCACCGACCAATTCACCTACCAAACCAATCCCCCACCCATACCACCCACCACCCAAACCAACCCACACCAAATACCTACCCTACCACCCCCCCAAACCCTCCATACCTACCCCCTAACCCCCCCACCCCCCCCCCCCACCCATACCACCAGCCACCCTCAACCCTAACCTACTCAAACCCTACCCAACCCCCCCCACCACCCACACCCCCACCCATACCCACAACCCCGACCCAACCCCCAACCCCACACCCCCGACCACCAACCCCCCAACCAAACCCAAACCACCCCCCCCCCTTCCCACCCACTACCTATAACAACAAACCCAATAAAAAAAAAAAATACCCCAATACCAACCTACCCACCCTACCACCAACCTCACCCACCACCACCACCCACCCGCCACCCCAACCCGCCGGTCAGAACACCACCCACGAACCACCAACCCACCCACCCAGCCCCACCACCCCATCCCCACCAACCCCCCCATACCCACCCAAAAACCCACCACAATAAACAACCCCCACCCCCCAACCCCCCCCCCACCCACCCACCTACCCAACCCACCTCTCAAAACCCACCACCCCCCACAAACCATACGCACCCTACAACAAACCCTCCGAACCCACCTAGCCACCCCCCCCACGCAACCGTACCCCCACCCCCCAAATGCCCCCCTATAAATACCCACCCAAAACCACACCGGGATATCATACTGTGATCCTACTGAAATTTTTCATACCGTTAACAGGCGCGGATCGCACCAACCAACCCACCCCCATCCCACACCACCAACCAACCCCACCCTAACCCCACCACCCCACCCACAAAAAACCGCCCAAACCCCCCCACCACACCCACCCACCCACCAACCTACCCCCAAACCACCCAAACCATCCCCACCACCAATCCCACCCCCCACCCCAACCTACCACCCAAACCCATAACCACCACCCACCCCCACCCCCACCCCCCCCCCACCGACCACCCACCCCCCTCACTGTACCCTCCACCACACTATACCAACACCACACCCATACCACCATACCCCCCCCCCCAAACTACCCATAGCCCCACCCCTCCCGCACCATCCCCCCCGCACCATACCCCTCAATACCCGCCCACCAAACCACCACAACCCCCACCCCAACATCCAAAAAAAACCCCCCCCACCCCCACCTATAACCCAAACCACCAAACCCCACCAACAATACCACCCACCCCCACCCCCCACCCCCTCCCTCCCACACCACCCATACCCCCACCCCCACCCACCCTCCCACCCACCCCCATACCACAACCACCACAAACCCACCACCTACCCACACCCCCAAACCCCACTCACCCCCCAATACCAACATACCACCACCCCCCCCCCCCACCCCATACCCAACCCCGCAACCCCCCACCCTCTACCCCACCACCAACCAACCCCCCCCCCAACCCCCACCCCCCCACCTACACCTACCATACCCCACCCACCCTAACCCCTAATACCCCCACCACCCCACCCCCACCCCCACCGTACCCCCCTAAACATTAATACCAACCCTCTCACCCCAAACACCAGCACCCCCTATCCCATCCCCCAACTCACCCCAACCCCAACCAATACCACCACCCACCCAAACGCCCGATAAAGCCGAACCCTACCCCTCCCACCACCACCCCCCAAAACCACCCCCCCGGTCCACCCGAAAAAAACCTACCCATACCACAGCCACCACACCCCTACGACCTCCTCACCCCACCACATACCCGAACCCCCACCCATACCCCACCCCCCACCCCACCACCACCAATCCCCCCCCCCCCACCCCCCACCAGCCCCGTACCACCATACCATACCCCCACCAAACCACCCTACCTACCCCCACCACCCCTCCACCCCTACCCCACCACCACATACCCCGCACACATACCTCCCCTACCCCACACCACTCACCCTATACCCCATAACCTCCCCAACCCTCACCCCCCACCCCCCACCCCTCCCCCCCCATACACCAACCACCAACCTATACCCCCACCCCACCCACAACCCACCTCACCACGACCCCCCATATACCCATACCCCCCCATATATACCCCAAACCACAGCACCCACAACACCAACCCCCTCCCACCCCCCTTACCACCAACACCGCCTTGAACACCGACTCACCCCCCAACCCCACCCATACCCGCTACCCCATACCATAACCCCCCCCCCACCCCAAACCCCACCTACCATACCAACACCCCCCCGCCACAAATCACCCCCAAACTCGCACCACCACGCACAAACCCCAAGAACCCCCATACCCACCCCCCCAACCCAACCACCACCAACCAAAACCCCCATCCCCACCCAAACCCCCACTACCCCCTAAACCACCCCTCACCCCCTCACCCACCCACCCACCCTACCCCTCCCCCCACCACCCCGCCCACCACCACCCCCCAAAACCCCCCCCCACCCTCACCCCACACTACAACCACACAAACCCCCCCACACATACCACACCATACCAACCCACCCCCCAAACCCCCCAAACGCGCCCCCCCCCACCACCCCCAAACCATACCGCCATACCGACCCACCTATAACCCCCCCCCACCCCAAACCCCCCTCACCGCCCCCCCAATACCACCAACCCCCCACCCCACCCACCCACCCCACAACACCCACCAACCCCAAAACCACCAACCAACCCATACCACACACCCCGACCAACACCCACCCCCCACCCCCACCTACAACCCCCCCCCCACACACCCCAACCCACCACCCACCATCACCCCGACCTCCCCCAAACACACCAACCCACCCACCGCCTCCACTCCCGTAGCCACCATACCCCCCCCTTACCCAACCCCCCACCAAAAACCATACCACCCCCCGGTCCCAACCACCCACCACCCCCCACCCCACCCACCACCACCCACCCCCTCCAATCCCAACCACCCCAACCCCACCCCCTACCCCCTACCACCTAACCCCCCCCACCCCACCTCCAAACCCTTTTTTTACTATTGTCATTTTATCCTGACTCCCTAACAACTGTCTAGGTCTTTTGAGGCATTATCAAATTATATCAAATTTTTTAAATTCAATGCCCCTTTTTCTTGCTTAACTATTTCAAACTCACTTTTTAAGTACATTTTTTCATAACTTTGCAAGCTACTTCTTTTAAAACTTCAACTTCTTCCACGTAAAAAGAACCTCATTCTTTCTATCTTGATTTAAGTTGGTTCTTCTACATTGTTAAATCTCTTTTATAAGTAGCTGCTGTAAATTCAGTTTGAATTAAGCTAGACAACAAATCACACATACACTGTTTCTTAAGAGTTTTAGTAGTTTCAAACAAGTTTTAAAGCTAGTTTTACCATTATAATACAATCAAGTCTGAAAACGCCATTAGAGCCATGTTTGTCTGAACCTGTTCTTCTGCCATATCACTCCAGTCAAAACCTACACCATCTATAGCCAACATTGCCTTTGAAGATGTGTCTTCATTGTTTCCTTGCTTCCTAGTTTGTCCTGATTTCTGAACTGACCCTCCTTGTTCCTTGGGGCTCTATCATAAAGTGTAATATTTCATGATCTCCTTGAGCGAAAGTGTGCCCATCTTGTGACAGTTGAAACACTCTACCTTTGATTTATCATACCTAGCAGTATCATTAGCATTAATGAAGATTTTCTTGGCTGTCCTCTAAAAGTACCTCTTTTCCCTCATACTTAGCAGAGAGAGCTGCCACTTCAAATCCATTGCTTCTAGATCATCTTCATGAATTTGCTCTAAGCATCCTGTTTAGGATATTAAACCATTAGTTCTTAACCAAAAGCATCACACATTATCCACTGAAGCAGCAAACCCCCCCCCCCCTAACTTAGGACAAACATAGTTAACAATTAGGCTAACATAATAACTTCAATATGCAGGTTTAGCAGTATTAACATCGTTAGTAACAGCTATGCTTGGATTAATAAAGGCCAAGTTTTGAGCACCACTACTTGCACGCAACAAGATTCTTTAACTTTGTTTAACAATTTTAAAGTTGTTGTACAAATCATCGATGCTCATTGTTTCAATTTCAGCCTTATTCATCCAGACTACAACATGAGTATTCCACTCAGGAGGCAAGCTTGTCAAAAATTTTGAATTTAAGTCTTCTTGAGTGATGACTACACCCAAAATTGCAAGCCTACTAACATCTTTTGGAGCCTGTTAAAGTAAAGTCAAAGAGACCTGTGCATATGCAACTAAAATTTTCCATATTGTTGCTTCAAAAGTGTCCTTCTTGGGTTTTCTTAGTGGCTTCATTTACCTCCAAAATCGTGTTTCGATACACAAACATTAATATACATCAGTGTACTGACTGAAAGTAAGTTGATGTTCATTGGGAAGAGCCATGAGTAGCAAGCTTCTAGCCTTCACATCATTCTTCTTGTTGGTCTTTTCTTTAGCAGTTACAGGTACTGACATCTTTGTAACTGAAGTACCATTCTCTTGTGATGTTTGTGGTACAGATACCCATGAGTTATCATTCTCTATGACCTCCCATAGAGCATAGTCTTGTACTTAGAAGTATTGCTTGATTCTTATCACCCACATCTCATACTCACCTAATTTGAGTATGGGTAAAGCCCTTAGAGAAGTAATTACACTGTGCATTTCAAATTCCATAACTTCTAGATCAAAGTTTCAGAACACAAGGCTCTGATACCACTTGTTGATCCCAACTAGATCTTGCAAACCTTGTTAAAGGGTTAGTTGTATTGAATAGATTCAAGACAACTATGCTAGAAAGTTTGTTGATACTAAGAGTGTGCGGAATCTACTCTTTAGTACTTAGAAGAATATGAATGTAATAGTAAACTGTGATGCAGTAGAATGAACAATGAATATAACCAAAAAGCTTCAATATTATTATGATGAATAATACGAGTACTCTGTCTAGTACAAGGGTTTACAACCTTGAAGCTATGAATGTGTCTATCAAGATGTGTTTACAATCAAAACCTAGGATCTCTTTTTATACACCAAGGAGTCCTTTAGAAGATAACTACAAATCTTCTAAACTTCTATAAGATATCAACATATCTTCTAAATATATAAGATATACATTAAATCATTCCATACATATCACTTCACACGTCTTTGATCTTTTGGCAGTTGTAATCTTCATGCAGCAGTACTAAGTCTTCTAGCAGTATTAAGTTCAGTACTAGCAGTACTTATCTTTTCTTCTAGTAGTATTATCCTAGTTAGTACTATTAGTTATATCTTGAGCAGTATTATGTTCTTGAACTAGAAGTACTAATCTTGTGAAGATTTATTCCCAACAATCCTCCCCTAAACTTGTGATTTGCCTTCAAATCTCAAGTTTCTTCTGAATCAAATCTTCTAGTCTAGTCTGTTGATGATGCTTCCAAACACTCTTCTACTGCTGTACTTGTGACTTGATAAACCTGATGAGCTCATAACCCATTTCACTTTGATGATCAACTTCTAGCCTTCTACTCAACATTTTTGAAAGAGTATCTTGTGACAGAGGATATTTCTTTTCTACCAACATGTGAATCACAAAACCAGTATCCATTAAAAGCACATGAACTCCACATAAATTATGTAACTTCTAGTTTATCAGATTCCAGTCTTGTTGATTTCTCCATATTTCATCTTCTTCATTTGGTTCAATCATTGTCTTCAGATCTCCCTAAAGCAATAAGTCATAACCTTCTGGACTTGCTGTGTGAAATCTTTCCTTGACCAATCTATACAATTCCATCACATCTTGCCTATCAAAATCATAAAGTATTGCACTTAATATCTTGTAATGTTTAACACTTCCATCTGCTCTTTTGGTTTGATAATAGTATTTATCATTTGCTAAAATCTGTGTCTCACAGTCAACTATTGGATATTTTGTTGCCAATGATTCAATATTAAGACTTTCTTCTTCTGTAACAATGTTCAAGTAAACTTGAAGTTCTTCTTTCTTAGTATCATCTTCTAGCTTCTGTTTCTTAGCACTTTCTTCACTAAGAGTTTCTCTTGATACTTGCCTAGCAAGTGATTTCTTTCTACTTCCTCTAGCTGGTTGCTTTTGAGCAAAACTTGAAGCTTTATCCTTTTTAACAAATTCTTGTTGAAGATCAAATCCATATCTCTTCATTACTTCCTTTTCAATCTCAGAATCCTTAGGTACAAAAGCTTGATTCTGATCCCATACTCTTTCAAATGTAGGTCTAATATCTTTATAGCTCATTCCCTTGAAATGACTCAGCTTGTATCCTCCCTCATTCTTCAAATACATACACATGTTCTTCCTTACTTCAGCTATAAAGAAAGGACTATTTTGAAGTGTACGATATCTTAACACAGCAGGATCACTTCAATCAATATCAGCTGGATCACTCCAATCAATATCATGAGCTTGTGCTACCACTTCTTCTCTTTTATCTAACTGCTTTTGCAATTCATGAGCTATTTCAAAATCAGACTTCTCTTGTTCTTGTTATGCCTTGAACTTAGCTTGTTCTTCCTCAAACACCTTCTTAGCTAATTCCTCATCAACACTCATTTAAACTTGAACTCTCTTTTTGATTTTCTTTGGAGGCTCAAACTTTTGCATAATTGCATTTCCTTTATCCTTTCCTTTTACACCAGCAGTACTACCCAATTCATTGGTAGTGCTAACATCAGCTGTAGTTGCACTAAAAACACCTAACTACTCTTCAGGTTGATCATAAATCTGAGTATCATCAATCCTCCCCTGATCTGCAGCATGTGTTGGTACCAAAGAAATTCCAGCATCCAAGTCTAGTTCTTCAATCAAACTCCTCCCCTGTTTGGAAGGATCCTCCTCATCTTCCTCAGTATCAGAGATGACAACTTTGGCTCTCCTCCTAGCTTGGATTATCTTGATTATCTGCTTTAATTTCTTCACCCTTTTAATCAGCTTTGTAAGAGCAGCATGGTAGGTCTATTTTGTTTGTTTTAATTCAAACAACAAGCTTTCAACCTTCTTGGACAGTGAGGTAAAAATATCCATCAATTCATTAAGTGATAAACTACCCTCATCACTTCTAAGTGAGTGAACACTTTGGAGAGGTGATTCATGGGGCATTGGAGCAGCCTCCTCGATAGCAGGTTTAGTTTGGTTAGATTGTGGTGTAGATGGTGGTTGTGAGGTTGATGGATGTGTTTGGGGTGATAAGGATGGTGAAGATGTTATTCTGAAAGGAGGTGACTTAGGTGTAGTGAGCATGGTTTGAAATAGTGGAATGTCCACCCCAGAATATCCCTTGGAAACCCTTTTCATATTACTGAACATTTTTTATGTAAGGGTAGGAGTAAGAAAGGTTCTATTATGAGGGAAAATAATTCTCTTGCGTTTGTTCAAAAAGATTTGAATGAATCTCGGATACATCAAAAACTTTGACTTACTATCTAAGTTCTTTACCATGGCCTCAAAAATTAAGTAGGAAAAGTTAAAGGTACAGTTAGTTGCCAAGAAACTGATAGCAGTAGCTATATTGCTACTAAACTGCTCCCAAGCAGTCTTCTTAGGACTCAAATACTGGAGAATGGTATGAATGAAGAATTTCCTCTAAGGGAAAAAATGTCCCTTTTGAAAAGTTAGGCTATCAGAAGTGATTGCATACCCCATGAGAGTCAGTTGCTCAAAAATTTCTACAGTAGGGAGAGAGATAATACCATTAGAATCTTCAAGCTTGAAATGTCTTCTAATGGAGGCCTAAGAATTAAATACCTTGACATTCCTATCTATGGTAGCAATGATTCCCCTAACCCCATCCTCAGTTATGCTTAAAGCAGCAGTTTGCCAAAATTGTTTCATAGGAAAAGCATAAAGGGTTAGGCATTTAGTGAGGGCATTCTTGATGTGACTTATAGTTAGAAAATCAATGATTTGATGAAACCCCTCACTTCCTTCTGACTTCTCTAAGTAGGCAACCATGTTGTACTTGTCGTAAAATTCCAAACTCGCCATTTGATGAATAGAAAGTGAATTAAGGTTCTAGGATATGGTCGTGTGAGAAAGTATGAGTATTTGGTAGAGGTAATTGAGATAAAAGAGAGTTTTTAAGGTTTTAAAATTTCACCGACTGAATAAGATTTGTACTTATCTTGAAGAGATCTTATGTTTATAAAAAGATCATGAATTCTCCAATTAGTCAAACCTATAGACGAAGTAGTTGGCGGAAATTTCGCAATGGCTATATTTAGAGAAGGAAATTCTGTTATGGCTCAAACAGTACTAACGGTCACCCAGCAGTACTAAAATTAGCCTAGCAGTGCTAACTCTAAGCCCAGCAGTACTAAAACATGGAGAGACCAGTTTTAACTTCAATTTCATCCAAAAAGCTTTTCCATCACCAATTTTGACTCTCACAATCTCTCTTTTTGTTTTTATCACATTATCTCTCAATTCTTTTTGCTCACCAATTCACTCTTTTTGTTTTTATCACACAACTCTCTGTCTATTTTTAAGTTCACTAAATCTCTCTATTCTTTTTATCACCATTTTAGACAGTGTTGTACAATGTGCCATCAATTCCATTAGTTTTATGCTATCCTCCCCACTTCCAAGTGTGTTAACTCTTGAGAGAGGTGGATCATTAGAATGTTTAGATGTAGTCTCAAACCTAGTTTGAGCATCTACAACCCCAATATGGTATCTTGGCACTTAGGACCACTACCTGAACCAATTCCCTAAGGATTTGGCTTATTAAATGTTGCCATGGATTGGGTCCTATTGATGTTACCACTGTCCTGCTCTGCTTCTAAGCTAGAAGCAGTAGTGGCAGCCCTTTCCATTCTATCACCCAACTCCTTATGGACAGCCTCATCACCAACCTTTACAGGGGGACCACTAGACTGAGGTATCTTAGTGTCCCGGCCTCTTTTAGCTTGCCTAGGTGTTTGACTCTTCACATACTTCTATTTAATGTTACATGTCCTTCCATCCATTCTTGACTATATATTGACATAATTAGCCTCCCCTCAATCAATACTTCAGAGGTGAAGCATTCAATACCATATACTCAATATGCTTAGCTTGCAAATGTTAGTCCAAAACCAAGAATACACAATCCAAAGTATTTTCTTATTTAACAGTATTAATTATGACTAACAGTTTAAACTAACAGTCTTAAGTATAACTAGCAGTACTAATTATACTTAGTAGTACAAACTCCTGCCAAGTATATTATGGATTACCCTGCACTCAAAATGAGAGAATTAGTTTCTCTTGGTGACCCAAGCCATTACTGACTTGAGTCTGCCTTGTAGATCAACATAGTTAAATCTTTTAAGCCTGTATGATCCACTGTCTTTAGAGGTATGGTCAATAACATTTCCTGTTGGTCTCCAAATCTAGCATACTGAGGAATTAACAACATTTTCCCCATTTCCCTTAGCAGCACTAACTACTGCTTTTGTCCCAGCAGTAGTTACATTGTTAACCTTAGCAGTTTTCACTTTTTCATTAAGATTATTGGTTTTAGCTGCTGATTTTTGGTTAAAAGCCCTTCTTACTAGTGAATGTGCTTTAAAATAAGGATATGTTTTAGGTAATGCATCATTCACTTTTGATTTAGGGGCAGCATTATTAACAGGCCTGGCAGTACTAATTGATGATGCTGCTCTTGGAGAGCTTTACTTAACAGCATTAACTCGCACTTGCCTTGACTTTATTAATAAGGGTGAGTCAATTTATTTTGGTGGTTCACCCTCTGAGCATTGTTCCATAATGGTTTAATTTCCATTTGACCAGTAACCCTTCCCTTATTATTCAATATAGGTTTTTCTACCATTTTATTGTCATGAAAATCACAGTATTTAATTAAATGGTTAAAACTCCCACATACAAAACAACTTTCTTTATAAACTCAAAATCATTTCCTAGTTTTTGAGTCATCATCCCATTCCATTTTCTTCTATTTTCCCTAGGACTTTGACTTTTCCTAGGACACTTTACTTGCCTATGTGTGTTTTCCTTATTAACAGATTTCACATTTTCACCATATTTGACAAAATTAATTTTAGTAAACTTTGGTTTTGTTTGATCAGATTTAGATCTAAATACACTATCATTATCACTATCAGTGTCCTAATCTTCAATGATAGGAGAACTAGGCCTAACAGTTTTTGGCTTTTCTACAATATCCTTACTAGTATTAGATATACTAGTTTCAGTTTCACTTACTTTAGTCTTATAAACAGAATCATCTAACCCAGAAAAGGATAAGTCAGGTCTTGAGGGCATGTAGTTCCTAGTGTAAGGAGGGGGAACTGCATGAAACCCTTCACCCATTTTGAATCTATCATTTACTGGACTATCATCCACATCACTTTCTCTACTGTTAAACACACTATGAACCACTTCACTCTTATT
>BQNB010101145.1:0-16056 GCA_026074375.1 Tanacetum coccineum | reverse complement strand
GGAACATGAGCAGCAGAAACACAATCAGCAGGAATGTTACTTGAACTATCAGCAGGAACGACTTAATGCTATCAGCAGAAACGAACATCTCTAACAGCAGAAACGACACTTAGTCGTTTGTAATTTGTCCCAACACCGAGACCATTTACGGATTAGGAGATATAGGCTTGTGAAGTTGGTTAAAATATGGAAATCCTTATTAGCCCATATGTTTTGGTCTTATAAATATTAACTTGGACATTTTTTAGCCCAAATGGTTTTATAAAGTGTAAAAACTCTAAGTACAATGTTAAATCTATATAAAAACTTATTTATATTTATTTGCGTAATATTTATAAATCCTAAGACACACTTTATTTTTAGGTTGCTTTTAAAGCTTTTCTCGACTTTTCATCGCTCATTTCTCGTTAGTGCTATCGCTTGCTAAAGGTGAGTTCACAAAATGTTTTATACGTTTTTAGTGGTGATTTGCATGAATTTTACTGATTTATGAGCTATTTGGACGTACTTTAGGAATTATTTTATATGCGTATGACTTATTAAATTGTTGGACTACGCGCATTATATAACTGATATATAAGACTTGGTTAATATTGGACTTTACGCATTTTTATTATGTACGACTTTTATTTAATTGAGACTTTGCGTATTCTGTGTGAATACGTAAAGCGCATAGATATAGTGTTAGGTGTGTGGGATCCTGTTCGTATCCCCTCACCTGATTAAGTCCCCCATTGGATTCCCGTTCTTACCCAATCCATACGTACTTTGTGCTCTCCACTATTCAGGAGTGTAAATATTATAGGTAGCGCTATTAGAGGTCAGCCAACCTCTCGTTCCGCTGTTCAGGAATTGCATAATGTTTATATAGGGGCATTTGTGCATTTACACTAAATTTATGTGTGGACTTTGTACATTATTATTAACCAAGTGGCTTTGTCTTTTAGACTTTCTATTTTTGGACATAACTTATAATCATAGAAGAGTATGTGAAAGTATGTTACTACAAATCTTGTATGAAACGCCCCTTTCCTGACTCTTGATTGACCGAAAATTAAAACTTTTACTCATACGCATGACCTGGAAAAGACTTTGTGTCATTCTTTTATAAACTGACTACAATCATTTACCATTCACTTCTTGAAAGTATTACTATATGAAATTAGACTTAATTAGCTTTGAAACGGCAGGCGGCACGCCTTCTAACACTTTACGGTTTGGTTTTTACGGCAAAAACAAACTTGACAAAAATCGAAAAACCTTATGATGTACTTTAGGCACCGGCCGAGGTTCCTGGCCACCGGCTAAAGCCCTTCAGAGGCCTTTAGCCGCCAGCGAAGGCTCTCCAACCACCGGCTAAAGCCCTCAGGCCTGCACTTCTTCACCCGACTTGCCCTTTTTACCCAAAATACGACTTCTGGGACTCGATACTTTACAAAAACTTCCAGAATTCATAAACATAACATATTACTTCATTTACAAATAAATTTGTGGACTAAATGTCCCATAATAATGTACCTCACGG
Source organism: Tanacetum coccineum (assembly GCA_026074375.1). Taxonomy (NCBI): domain Eukaryota; kingdom Viridiplantae; phylum Streptophyta; class Magnoliopsida; order Asterales; family Asteraceae; genus Tanacetum; species Tanacetum coccineum. The sequence continues at coordinate 14,531 of BQNB010101145.1, read as the reverse complement.
GGTTACCAAACGCCCCATTTAAAAAATACACTTAACCAAAACTCTTGGACTACTTGCATAATCCTTATCCCAAGACCTGAACTTGGACTCTTTAAAATAACATTTATAAATTGTATTTACCAAATACATTACTCAATGACACGTTGGGGGGTTCAACATTGACATGAGCTTGGCAACTAGCACCAATATCGTATGCATAGTCCAAAATACTTTCAATCCGCTTACTTTCCATCCAAGGCCTTTACCAAAGCCTTACTTGCAACATGTGATCCTACAAAAATGTTAACAACTACAAGGGTAAGACAACGTCTTAAAAGTAAAAAGGATAGGAACACAGAATCTAACATATAAATTTTACAGCTTAACCACACCAAAAATAGTCATAAGACTATTTTCCATATTTACATATACAACACACGTTAATAACCATATAACATCATTTGTAACAATCCATACATACCTCTATGTTCATAAATATTTAGCCACACTTTGCTAGATTGCCCATACAGCTAGTAACCTAGACTTCATCCAAGCCTACTAAGCAAATCATAATAAAACCGCATTATCGTCTTTGGTACACAAAAATGATACTAATCAATATTTATCATAACATAGCCATTTTACATACCTCCATCCAAGTAATGCTCATCAAAAACTCACATCATCAAACATTATGGTTTTATAAAACCCATTAACACACCTTACATTACTCATAAGATCATATAATCATATATTAAACATATGGTGGAAAACCCTAATTTTACTAATTTCCACAAAATACCAACTTAATTAATTAACAATTACCAAAAAATACTGGTTGATAATTAAAAATACAGGAAAAACAATCCAATTACGTTCCATGACCCCTAATTCCTTTTTCCTCCAAATAATTCACAAAAGGATTACTATACCTTATAAATATCATTTATATGGACAAACCCTTGCCATGTATCATAATCCTTCTCATTAAATCACAAGTACATAGTTTGGGAATATCCTCGTCGTTATTCTTTCCCTTTCTTCTCATCCCTTCCTCCCTCACCCTTTTCCCCTCTCCCCTTCCCTCTCTCCCCCCCTCCACTTCTAAACTGACACCAACAAGAACACTGGACAATTGAAGAATTGTCTAGAGAAGTTTAAGATAAGCTAGCCATTAGTTTGCCTATTTGGCAACTATGGCCCCTCTAGTCTTTTCTTTCCTAATTGTGACACATTAATATTTCTAAAACCATATAACATATTATTAGTAAATATCGTTTGACTATCGGGTTGACATAACCAATCACATCACGACTTCAAACCTATAAGGTCCATATCAACTCGTTCACATGGCATAATCTAATCAAATATTAAAAACCCGTTTTTTGGGTGTTACAAATCATTCCCCCTTATTTATAAAATTCGTCCCCGAAATCTCACTTCATCTAATAATACCCCAAACTAGGTCACAAATTACCCATCATTCCATCTGCCAACTTCCAAAAAATATGCATCACCACAATTGCAACAACCTATAAGGATTATTGCAACTCTAAGCCAAACTAAGACACAATTAATTCCTCGACTCATTCTACTACTACACTGAATCTATCACATTTACCCATTTGCAAATGACTAGCACTCATTTAAGGTGGCATTTCACCATTACAATCTATCACTTTAATTAACTTATTCACTTTTAATGGTCATTCTACATGTTTATTTTCTAAAATTTTCCACAAGGACTATAAGTCACTTGGAAAATTTACTATTTTGACTTTATATAAGTCAAACTCCATCACTATCTCTACATCAATCAGCCATGTTCTAATATGACCCAAAGTCAAATACCGGTCTATTTCGCATTATACGAACACCTATTTTCAAGGATTATCTTAATATATGCCGAATTACTTATTTTATAAACCGGTAACTTATTTTCAAATTTATCTTAAGTACCATCTAAAAGGTACTAACAATTCAACTCTATGCATTTCTTATGCAAATTTCTTTTTAAATTTCAGGAATTACCTACCCGATTAGCTTCTTAACTTAATGTACGAACTGCATTCTAGGCATCTAACTTAAGGTTTAACACACAACCTTAATGCCTTAAAAAATTTCCATTCACATCTACTCTTATTTCTTACAACATCTAGCTCATTTTAGTTCTCATTTTCTATTTCTCTACTCGTACTCATGCTATGCCAGATACACATAAGCCCACTCATTTATAACTCATTATTTACATAAAAATACTTCCCAGTCTATGTAAATAAAAATTTATAAAATTATGGTTCAGTAATTTACAATTTCTTTATTTAAATGAAGAGGTATCCCAATCCATTTAAATAAGGAGATTATCAATCATCCTACTTAAGCATTCCCGACACAACACTCATACTCACTTAACACTTCTATCTTTTCTTTCATTGATCCCATGTCAATGATTTACATTTTTGATTTCATCATTTCTAGCCTTGGATCCAATCTCACTAACCTTTCCATCCATGCCACGAAGGCAGGCTAATAACCATGCCATAAAGGCAAGCTTATCAACCATGTCATAAAAACAAGCTATCACATCTATGCCATGAAGGCAAGCTATCACATTCCATGCCATGAAGTCAAGCTATCACATCCATGCCATAAAGGCAAGCTATCACATCCATGCCATAAAGGCAAGCTATCACATCCATGCCATAAAGGCAAGCTATCACATCCATGCCATAAAGGCAAGCTATCATATCCATGCCATAAGGCAAGCTATCACATCCATGTCATAAGGCACACTATCACATACATGCCATAAGGCAAGCTATCACATCCATGCCATAAGGCAAGCTATCACATTCCATGCCATGAAGCAAGCTAGCCATCCCGAAGGATGCCACTACATATGCCATAAAGGCAAACTAGGCCATCCCAAAGGATACCAAAACTAGAGCATTAGATTCAAGCTACTTTACTTTATCATTTTATAATCAATCATCAACCAAGAACTTTTCTAATCAAGTACATTCCATTTCTAAAATCTCATTGCCTTACGCAATCTCATCACATTTCATCATCTAGGACAAGATCTATATGATACTTGTTAATTTTTGTTGGGAATTATTGATTTGATGAGACAAAATAAATAAAAGAATGAAACAAGAAATTAAATGCAAAGCTAGAAAAGATGGAAGATTTTGAAGATTCTAAAAGATCTCCTTAAGAAGATAAAAGATATAGAAGATAAAGATAAAAGGGTTTAGGAAGGATATTATTTTTTTCTCTCTACTCATATGTGTTATTATCTTTTGTAAACCTAAGACGATCTCAACTATATAAAAGAGAACATAAATCTGTAGAATACGATACACATAAAAGATAAACGATGTGTGTTTCTAGGAAGATTTAACGTCTAGTTTGTGTGGTGTAGCCTCAAGGAACTTAATGGATTCATTACGGTTTATTGTGGTAACTTTCTAGCTGTTGATCAAAGTATAAATTGAGGCTTGGAATGAATGATAATGAAGAAAAACTTATGATGATAACATTGAAATTCTTATGTTTAATTCTGTTTGCCTATATGTTATGAATCTTTGTTATCATGATCCTATATGAGGTCTAAACAACCTTGAGCTATAAACGATCAAAGAATCTATCAGGTTATTAGGTTCTATCAATTTCATATCTTACATTATTCATGTGCATTCTCACAATGCATTTATCATTATCTTGTCAACCCTAGGTTGACAACTTATTCAATTTATATATGAATGCATCCTTTTTAGTCAACTCAACTCTTTCGTGCATAAACCTTACATAGGTTTATCCTATAACATACCCAATAATATCGTTTTACACATCCCATACTGCATACTTATATATCTACATGATTTAATCAGTTTTACAAATTCACCCCCCCCAGCACATTTTATAATCTTTAAATGTATACTATCTATACGCAATGCATTTCATCTAATACTTTTATCTAATCTCGCTACCCCAAACCCGCGACTTACTCGACACGTTTCTATATAACATGTCTCATCATCATTTTAATATCTTCACATTAAATTTCAAGAGCAAGTCTTCTCGATATTAATATGTCAAAGTTCAACACTAGACATATATCACAATTAGACCATACATTGGTCATACATAACAATCTAATCCCATTCACTTAACTCAAAGTCTAACACCTTGTGTTACGACAAATTCTAATCATGCCTTATTATCAATCATAAGCATATCACACTTATTAATACTTTGCTATCGCACTATGATTATCACGCTCTCTAGACAACATGATTTAACATACCACGACCATTCATCTAATTAGAATGCATATAAGCATCTAATTTCAATACTTAAGAAACTATTCATATTACAAGCTTTCATACATTTAACATATGCCCCTATTCACATATTTTAATCGCGTCTTATCTAAAATGCAATTTCATGCATTTTACTTAGCATCAAATACTTTATAAGCTTGCACTATCATACACAACATGTTCTACTTAGACATATAATAACTACCATAGACTATACATCATATAAACATATATTTCTGCTCTTAACACTTCTCCAATAAGTGTTTTACATTCTTAACCGCAAGCAAAGATCATTTAGTCTATGGCCAAATAATATATCTCACATTGCATATTCATTCTATGTCTAAGCATCATCATAATCAAAATCGCAAGTACTAAAAACTACCATTATAACACTAGGCCTATACATTACCATACAACTTTATACTAAACGGCAAACGCATTTATGAGTGGTCTAATTTAAGTCAACCTATCATGTAAACCTACTTTAATTAGTCTAAAATTCTGATAACAAGTTGAAACACCCCTTTCTCGACTCTTGATTGACCGGAAATTAAAACTTTTACTCATACGCATGACCCGAAAAAGACCTTAGGTCGTTCTTTTATAAACTGACTAAAATCAATTACCATTCACTTCTTGAAAGTATTACTAAATGAAACTAGACTCAATTAGCTTCGAGACAGCGGGTGGCACGCCTTCTAACTCTTTACGGTTTGGTTTTTACGGCAAAAACAAAATTGACAAAAATCGAAACACCCTTTTGAATGTATCTTTAGTCCGCAGCCGAGGTTCCTGGCTGCCGGCTAACGCCCTTCATGAGGCCCTTTAGCTTCCGGCAAGCCCTCCACCCACCTGCTAAAGGTCCTCAGCTATGCACTACTTCACACTGACTTGCCCTTTTTATTACCCAAAAATACGACTTCTGGACTCAAACTTTACAAAAAAAAAAACCAACTATTTCCCAGAAATCATAACAAAACATATATACTATCATCACAATTACATTTGTTATACTAAATGTCCCATAAACATGTACCTCACGGGGTAACCAAATGCCCTGTTTACAAAATACACTTAACCAAAACTCTTGGACTACTTGCATAATCCTTATCCCAAGACCAAGACCTAAACTTGGACTCTTTAAAATAAAAAATTTAAATCGTATTTACCAAATACATTACACCAATGACACCTTGGGGGGGTACAACATTTGACATGAGCTCTCAACTAGCACCATATCGTACGAATATTCCAAAATACTTCCAATCTTCTTACTGTTCCATCCAGGCCTTAACCAAAAGCCTTACTTGAAACATGTGATCCCCTTAAAAAATGTTACACAACAAGGGTAAAGCCTTACGCTTAGTAAGTAAAATGGATATAACATAGAATTATACATCATAAATCTTATAAGCGTCAACCACACCAATAATAGTCCATAAGACTATTTTTCATATTCACTTATACATCACACTTAATAACATATAACATCAATTGTAACAAGTCCTTACATACCTTCTATGGTTCATAAATATCTAGCCACATCCTTGGCTAGTTTGCCAAACTAGCTTTAACCTAGTCTTAATCCAAGCATACTAAGCAAATGCATAATATACCGCCATTATCGTCTTTCGCGTATCACAAATATGATACAATCAATATAATTTCATATCATAGCCATTTTACTTACCTCCTTCCAAGCTAATGCTATCAAGAAACTCAAATCATCAAGACATTATGGGTTTATATAACCCATTAACACACCCTTCATTACTCATTAAGATCATATGATCATATATTAATCATATGGTGAAAAACCCTAATTTTACTAATTTCACATAATACCACTTAACCAATTATCATAATTACCTTAATTCTTGGTTAATAATTATAATTACCGAAACCTCCAATTTAGGTTACATGAACCCTAATTCCTTTTTCTCCAATTAATTCACAATAGGATTACTTACCTTGTAAATGATCATTTATATGGACAAACCCTTGCCATGTATCATAATCTTCTTCATTAAATCATCAAGTAGCATAGTTGGGTATTTCCCTCTCTTTTCTCCTCTTCTAAACTGACACCAACAAGAACATTGGACAATTGAAGAATTGTCTAGAGAAGTTTAAGATAAGCTAGTCATTAGTTTGCCTATTTGGCAACTATGGTCCCTCTAGTATTTTCATTCCTAATTGTGACACATTAATATTTCTAAAACCATATACATATTATTAGTAATTATAGTTTGACTATCGGGTTGACTAGCCAATCACATAACGTCTTCAAACCTATAAGGTCATAGTCAAACTCGTTCTATGGCATAATCGTAATAAAATATTTAAAAACCAGTTTTGGGGTGTTACAAATCTTTCCCCCTTATTTAGATTTCGTCCCCGAAATCTCTTCATCTAATATTACCCAAACTTGGTCACAATTTACCCATCATTCCATCTTAGCAACTTCCAATAATTATCTCACTAGTTGCAACAACCTATATGGTTTTGCAACTCTAGCCATACTATGACACAATTAATTACCTTGACTCATTCTACTTCTCGCTCATTCTATCACATTTACCCTTTTTCAAATGACAAACGTCATTTAGGTGGCATTTCACCATTACTAAGCTATCACTTTATTAACTTTTTCACTTTAATGGTGCATTTCTACACGTTTATTTTCTAAAATTTTCCACAAGGACTATAAGTCACTTGGAAAATTTACTATTTTGACTTTATATAAGTCAAACTCCATCACTATCTCTACATCAATCGCCCATGTTCTAATATGACCCAAAGTCAAATACCGGTCTATTTCGCATTATACGAACACCTATTTTCAAGGATTCTCTTAATATATGCCGAATTACTTATTTTATAAACCGGTAACTTATTTTCAAATTTATCTCAAGTACCATCTAAAAGGTACTAACAATTCAACTCTATGCATTTCTTATGCAAATTTCTTTTTAAATTTCAGGAATTACCTACCCGATTAGCTTCTCAACTTAATGTACGAACTGCATTCTAGGCATCTAACTTAAGGTTTAACACACAACCTTAATGCCTTAAAAAATTTCCATTCACATCTACTCTTATTTCTTACAACATCTAGCTCATTTTAGTTCTCATTTTCTATTTCTCTACTCGTACTCATGCTATGCCGGATACACATAAGCCCACTCATTTATAACTCGTTATTTACATAAAAAGACTTCCCAATCTATGTAAATAAAAATTTATAAACTTATGGTTCGGTAATTTACAATTTCTTTATTTAAATGAAGAGGTGTCCCAATCCATTTAAATAAGGAGATTATAAATCATCCTACTTAAGCATTCCCGACACAACACTCATACTCACTTAACACTTCTATCTTTTCTTTCATTGATCCCATGTCAATGATTTACATTTTTGATTTCATCATTTCTAGCCTTGGATCCAATCTCACTAACCTTTCCATCCATGCCACGAAGGCAGGCTAGTAACCATACCATAAAGGCAAGCTTATCAACCATGTCATAAAAATAAGCTATCACATCTATGCCATGAAGGCAAGCTATCACATTCCATGCCATGAAGTCAAGCTATCACATCCATGCCATAAAGGCAAGCTATTACATCCATGCCATAAAGGCAAGCTATCACATCCATGCCATAAAGGCAAGCTATCACATCCATGCCATAAGGCAAGCTATCATATCCATGCCATAAGGCAAGCTATCACATCCATGCCATAAGGCACGCTATCACATCCATGCCATAAGGCAAGCTATCACATCCATGACATAAGGCAAGCTATCACATTCTATGCCATGAAGCAAGCTAGCCATCCCGAAGGATGCCACTACATATGCCATAAAGGCAAACTAGGCCATCCCAAAGGATACCAAAACTAGAGCATTAGATTCAAGCTACTTTACTTTATCATTTTATAATCAATCATCAACCATAAACTTTTCTAATCAAGTACATTCCATTTCTAAAATCTCATTGCCTTACGCAATCTCATCACATTTCATCATCTAGGACAAGATCTATATGATACTTGTCAATTTTTGTTGGGAATTATTGATTTGATGAGACAAAATAAATAAAAGAATGAAACAAGAAGGACTTAAATGCAAAGCTAGAATTCTTCAAAAGATGGAAGATTTTGAAGATTCTAAAAGATCTCCTTAAGAAGATAAAAGATATAGAAGATAAAGATAAAAGTTAGGAAGATATTATTTGTTTCCTAATTATATTTGTTATTATCTTTTGTAAACCTAGACGATCTCTACTATATAAAGAGACATTAGGTCGTGTAGTTTAGATACACATAAAAGAAAAACGTGTGTGTGTATCTAGGAAGATGTAGACGTCTAGTTTGTGTGGTGTAGCCTCAAGGATCTTATGATTTCTATTACGGTTTATTGATGTAACTGTTCTACTGTTGATCAAAGTAGAATTGAGGCTTGGAGTGAATGATAATGAAGAAAAACCTTATTGATGATAACATTATTCTTATGTTTAATTCTGTTGTGCATATATGTTATTATCTTTGTTATCATGATCCTAGATGAGGTCTAAGCAACCTTGAGCTATAAACGATCAAAGAACCTATCAGGTTATTAGGTTCTATCAATTTCATATCTTACATTATTCATGTGCATTCTCACAATGCATTTATCATTATCTTGTCAACCCTAGGTTGACAACTTATTCAATTTATATGTGAATGCATCCTTTTTAGTCAACTCGACTCTTTCGTGCATAAACCTTACATAGGTTTATCCTATAACATACACAATAATCTCGTTTTACACATCATATGCATTCTTATATATCTACATGATTTAATCATGTTTTACAATTCACCTAGCACATTTTATATCTTTAAAGGATTCTAGCGCAATGCTTTCATCCAATACATTTATCTAATTTCGCTATCGCGACTTACTCGACACGTTTCTATATAACATGTCTCAAAATCATTTTAATATCTTTACATTCAATTTAAAGGGCAAGTCTTCTCGATATTAATATGTCAAAGTTCAACACTAGACATATATTACAATTAGACCATACATTGGTCATACATAACAATCTAATCCCATTCACTTAACTCAAAGTCTAACACCTTGTGTTATGACAAATTCTAATCATGCCTTATTATCAATCATAAGCATATCACACTTATTAATACTTTGCTATCACACTATGATTATCACGTTCTCTAGACAACATGATCTAACATACCTCGACCATTCATCTAATTAAAATGCATATAAGCATCTAATTTCAATACTTAAGAAACTATTCATAGTACAAGCTTTCATACATTTACTTGCCCCTATTTACATATTTTAATCACGTCTTATCTAAAATGTAATTTCATGATTTTTACTTAGCATCAAATACTTCATAAGCTTGCACCATCATACACAACATGTTCTACTTAGACACATAATAACTACCATAGACTATACATCATATAAACATATATTTCCGCTCTTAACACTTCTCCTATAAGTGTTTTACATTCTTAAACGCAAAAAAGGATCATTTAGTCTATGGCCAAATAATATATCTCACATTGTATATTCATTCTATGTCTAAGCATCATCATAATCAAAACCGCAAGTACTAACTACCTTATAACTAAGGCATTTACTTTCCATACTACTTTATACTTACGGCAAACGCATTTATGAGTGGTCTAATTTTAGTCAACCTATCATGTAAACCTACTTTAATTAGTCTAAAATTCTGATAACAAGTTGAAACACCCCTTTCCCGACTCTTGATTGACCATAAATTAAAACTTTTACTCATACGCATGACCCGAAAAAGACCTTATGTCATTCTTTTATAAAATGATTAAAATCAATTACCATTCACTTCTTGAAAGTATTACTAAATGAAACCAGACTCAATTAGCTTTGAAACGGTGGGTGGCATGCCTTCTAACTCTTTACGGTTTGGTTTTTACGGCAAAAACAAAATTGACATAAACTGAAAAACCTTTTGATGTACTTTAGCCGCCAGCCGAGGTTCCTGGCTGCCGGCTAAAGCCCTTCAGAGGCCTTTAGCCGCCGGCCAAGGCCCTCCAGCCACCGGCTAAAGCCCTCAGGCCTGCACTACTTCACCTGACTTGCCCTTTTTACCCAAAATACGACTTCCGAGACTCGATACTTTACAAAAACTTCCAGAATTCATAAACATAACATATTACTTCATTTACAAATACATTTGTAGACTAAATGTCCCATAAACATGTACCTCACGGGGTTACCAAATGCCCTGTTTACAAAATACACTTAACCAAAACTCTTGGACTACTTGCATAATCCTTATCCAAAGACCAAGACCTAAACTTGGACTCTTTAAAATAAAAAATTTAAATCGTATTTACCAAATACATTACTCAATGACACATTGGGGGGTTCAACATTGACATGAGCTCGGCAACTAGCACCAATATCGTACGAATAGTCCAAAATACTTCCAATCTGCTTACTTTCCATCCAAGGCCTTAACCAAAGCCTTACTTGAAACATGTGATCCTACAAAAATGTTAACAACTACAAGGGTAAGCTTATGCTTAGTAAGTAAAACGGATATAACTTAGAATTACACATCATAAATTTTATAAGCATCAACCACACCAATAATAGTCCATAAGACTATTTTTCATATTCACTTATACATCACACTTATTAACATATAACATCAATCATAACAAGTCCTCACATACCTTCTATGGGTCATAAATATCTAGCCACATCCTTGGCTAGTTTTGCCAAACTAGCTTTAACCTAGTCTTAATCCAAGCATACTAAGCAAATGCATAATATACCGCCATTATCGTCTTCCGCATATCATAAATATTATACAATCAATATGATTTCATATCATAGCCATTTTACTTACCTCCTTCTAAGCTAATGCTATCAAGAAACTTAAATCATCATCATCATCCAATCTTACCATCCTAATGCCATAATCACACATATTAAAAATACATTAAAGAGACATTATGGGTTTATACAACCCATTAACACACCCTTCATTATTCATTAACATCATATGATCATATATTGATCATATGGTGAAAAACCCCAATTTTACTAATTTCACATTATACCAATTAACCAATTATCATAATTACCTTAATTCTTGGTTAATAATCATAATTACCGAAACATCCAATTTAGGTTACATGAACCCTAATTCCTTTTTCTCTAATTAATTTAAGATATGATTACTTACTTGGTAAATGATCATTTATATGGACAAACCCTTGCCATGGATCATAATCCTCTTCATTAAATCATCAAGTAGCATAGTTGGGTATTTCCCTCTCTTTTCTCCTCATCTAAACTGACACCAACAAGAACACTGGACAATTGAAGAATTGTCTAGAGAAGTGTAAGATAAGCTAGTCATTAGTTTGCCTATTTGGCAACTATGGTCCCTCTAGTCTTTTCATTCCTAATTGTGACACATTAATATTTCTAAAACCATATACATATTATTAGCAATTATAGTTTGACTATCGGGTTGACTAGCCAATCACATAACGTCTTCAAACCTATAAGGTCATAGTCAAACTCGTTCAAAAATCATATACATATTATTAATACTTATAGTGTGGAAACTAGAAGGGGGGTTCAATAGTTTACAGGTTCGTTTTCGTTTTAAAACTTTGCTTTGAATGTACTTAGATTCGAGTAGTATGTTTAACCAACCAACAATATGAATCAACCAAGTAAATATCTAAACTAATAGTAAATAACAATCACAACAATATAAAGAGATGAGAGAAGGAACAATCAAACCAAGACACCAAGATTTATAGTGGTTCGGCTACGAAGCTCTTCTTCGCCCTACTCCACTTCTCGAGTATCCTACTCGAGATTTCACTATGTCAACAAGCTCCCTTTAGGCGGAGAAAACCATTTACACGTCGCTTACATTATTTTCTAACACTAAGCTAAATTTCGAGTCCTAATCTTGGTTAGAACCAATCTACCACTTCACAATCAATACATGATCACTAGATCTACACTATCGGATTTACACAATATCCGAATCACATAAATATACAAGATAATTACAATAGATATTTGATACTTAGAAGAGAGGAGAAGAGATCAGAAATCAACACTTCGTTTCTTGGCGAATACGAGTGTTCTTCACTTACACTTGATAGAGAGGAGAGGAGAAAGAAGGTTTTTTGAGAGAGAAAGAAGTGTGAGAAAATTCGTGCAAAAAGTGGTTCTGATTTTCTGCAAGGAATGGAGCAGTATTTATAGGCAGGAAAATCAAACGGTCACTGGCGGCGGTCCCAGATATATCTGGGGGCCGCCAGGCCTATAAAGGGGCCGCCCAGTAGACTACACTCCTTTTTTTATTTTTTTTGTGGGAAGGAGTTGTATCTTGGTTAAAAAGCCTTTTGGGGGGAAAATTTAAATTTCAAATTTTAAGTTTTTAATAAAACTTTTCTTTTAATTAGAAAATATTTTGTGAAATTCTTTTGTAAAAATGTAATGAATAAGAGAAAAATATTTTTTTGATCACTAATCATGTTTAATGATTTGTTTGTTCATACCTTAAGTGATTACTAATCTTAGAAATTGAATTTTAACGATAAATAAATTTCTGTAAACGTTTATTTTATCGTAACGTTTTTAGAATTTGGTTATTATCAAAAAGTTGAGAGTCGTAAAATAATAAATAATGTTTTTAGACATTATTTGTATTAACAAAATCTCCCCTTTTTTGATGATGACAAAATATAAACTCATTTTGTATAAAATTAATAGTTTTACACATTATTAAATGAGTTTTGTTTTATTTCTCCCCCTTTTTGTCACTTCAAGAAAGGATACGGGGTCGAGAAATATTCGTAGAAAGAACGAAATCGACTAATAACAAGACTCCTCTTTGATGTATGCTCCCCTTCGTTGGGGGCACCAAAGGATCGATCTTACGAAAATTGTTTGCTACAAAACAAAGTTAGAGATACAAGTGCAAAAAAATATCTTTTAAGCAACATATTATATTTAAGTCACCCAAAAGAGAGTTTCATTCAACAATCAAGATTTAACTTATACATTCATACAACATAAAGTAAAACTAGAGCTAATACGAGCTAAGACAAATTCATACAATATTTGTATGAATCATTACATAATAAGGCATAGATCTACACTAGTGGATTCTTAAAGAGTAGAAGATGCCATAATCAAAAGATGGATTGTTTATTATTAGGTGAATTTGAGTTTTCTAGATTGCTTAATTATGGTGAGGAGGTTGTTATTGTGGATAAAAATTGAGTGAAAGGACCAATGATCAGAGAATAGATACGATTAAGGTCATCTTTCAATGTATCAAATAGATTTTGGGTATTCAAGCAACAATGACAAAATTCTAAATGAAAGTTGACTTTATCTAAAGAAGGTGGAAGGATATATGGTGAGGTAGGAGGTGAAGGATTTGTGGCTTTAATTGCTTGTTGGAGATTTATGTCAAGCAGATTTGATAGGTGATGAATTTCATTTAGGTTTTGTGGTGAGTTTTGTAAAGGTGAAGAGTATGAGAGAGAGTTATTTGAGATAGGAGAGGTGGGAGTAGTCTTAGTTAGTGGAGGAGAAGGTGGTGAGGGAGGAAGACCATGACTTTGTCTCCAAGGTTCGAGAATGGCCCTTTGGTATTTTCGTGAGTAGTCACGAGGGGATTTGCTAGAGGATGACATTGAGAGTTTGAAGAGAAGTGAAGGATTTAGAAGTGAAGATGTGATTGAGATGAAGAAGAATGATGTTCATATAAAGAGGAATTTTGGGAAAAGCATGATATTGGAGAATGAAGATTCTAAGAAGTGTTTTGTTTAGAAAGGAAAGAATGGCTGGACCTAAGGAGAGTAGGGTCAAAGTTGCAGAAAAAAAGAAGACAGAAAAATTTCGTGGTTCCCCTGATGACGGACCCACAAACCTCAGGTGGTCCCATATATATTAGGAGGCCGCCCTTGATTTTTAGGGGCCGTTCTCTGGTGGCTTGTGAAATTTTTTTTCAAAAGTTAATCATTTTTCAAAATAGCCTAAATGGGTTGGAAGGATGATTGTGGAATTTCCATTTCTTCAAGAATCATATAATCTATCTAAGAGAAGAAAAGCTCATGCAATGGGGCCAAGTAGAGGCATAGAAATGACATAAATATCCATAAAATGTCATAT
>BQNB010101144.1:0-24541 GCA_026074375.1 Tanacetum coccineum | reverse complement strand
TCAACTTCAACATTTTGTACCAAAATGATACTTTTCTCTTAATTTAAAGGGTTAATTACACCGTTGGTCTTCAAAGTAAGTCCCTTTCTGCGTTTGGTCCTCCATTCTAAGGTTCCGTCGAAATACTTTCCAAGTTTGGCTTTTTCACTCCCGTTTATTCCCAAACCCTCCGTTCTATGTTCTATGTAACAGTCGTTACTATTCCTAATTAAATATGTCACGCGACTTGCACACGATGAGTTAAGGTGTTATTTGTTTATTAAGAGACTATGGGTCTAACTCGGATTCACATATCTCTGTGGTTAAAAAGTCTGAATATGATTCCGCCCTAATTTGAATAAGTGGTTGAAAATTTTGAAACTCAAATAAAATTATTTCTTTTTGTAAAAAAGTGTCTTAATGTGTAAACTATTAGTTTTTACAATTTAAATATAAAACGATTGCATTCACGCGAGAAATAAACTTTACTAAATTTGAAAAAAAAACAAAATTTAAAATATAGTCAACTTAAAGTTAGAAGTATTTAAAAAAACCCTTCAATCTCATGTTTATTTGATATAAAGAAACATGTCGGGGTTTAGATTGAACTTTTTAAAACGATTAACTAAATGAGTTAGATAGAGTTGAGATATATGAGTCCGCTAAACCAAATACTCCAATTTGAACAAAATAGAAATTATCACATAACTAATATCATGTTTTACATTCTTTATCTAACAAAAAATGTATTGATTATATTTTAACATAGTTTTAATACGAAATACAAAGTTGAAACACGACAAGAGTATAGGAGATTACAAGTTGTTTTCTATGAAATTTGATTGCGTTGCAAGACCTCTTCTGCTCTTTATCTCTTCTGAAAATCGACTTCTATGGTTGAAGTATTGTAGATATGATTTAACACACTTAAAACTCGTTTTTGAGTTTTCTATTTTTAAGGTCTGGAAAAAGGTCGATACAGTGTATTGACTGGGGTCAATACGGCGTATCGAGGGGTTTCTTGGAGTAGGGACCACGTTTTGTATCTTTTTAGAATCTTTTAAAATAATAAACCTTGGATACGCCGTATAGATGAACATGGATACGGCGTATTGGTCTTCAATCCTTCGTGGTCTGGTGAAGTGCAGGCACAGATACGCCGTATCTTCTTGATGGATACGGCGTATTGATGTAAATCAAGTTGATTCTTCTCTGTTGACCAAAGTATTATATACGGCGTATCGTTGATGTGGATACGGCGTATTCTTCAAAGTCAGGCAATGGTCTTTTATCTCGTTTAAGCTCCAAAATGCATGCAGTCCTTAGATACGGTTCCGTATAGGTCTAGAATAAATACGCGAATTGATGTCCAATCAACAACAACATTAATTCACAAGAATTCTTTTATTAAAGCTCCAAATGCGTGCCTTCATGCATAATCTTTACCAACGGTACTCCAGAAATACTGCAATTCTTAAATACAAACATTAAGTAACAATTCTTTGCATAATTAGTAACAAAGTGGGTAAGAATCATAGATAAGATGAGTTATAAATATGTACGTTATTTGATGTTCATCCATGTATTAAAGGAAGTTTGGAATGTTCTTTGGGGTTTCTAAGTAGGGGTCGAGACTTCGCTTCAACTCTAAGTGCCAAGCTCACAGTTGAAGACCGATCTTGTCTTGTTAATACGTATGTCGACTTTCAGTTCTTTCATTGACACCACTAGAAAAACACCCCAGAGACAATGATCTGCCATCGTGAACTTCGTAAATCAAAAAAGGGTTGGGTTGTTTGTGGTTTGGATTGTTTTTATGAGTTGGTGGTTTGTGTTTGTATTATCAACACTTTTTTTGCAATTGTTGATCTGTATTCTTATACGGTGCCCTGTTTGTTGCATGTATGTCACAAAAGTTCATCCTGGGGACTTTTGAAAATTCTCTTGCGGCCCCGTAATTTTTATGTAAATATTTCACCCATTCTATCCCTCTGTACATAGATATTAATGCTATCGGCGCTAATCCATGCAAAGCAAGTCCTAGTTCATCACCCTTTATTAAATTTATCCAGGTAATTGAATCAATTTCCACCTTGAATGTCGTAGGTGGTTTCACAATAGCGAAAATATTTATTCGCTTTTTAGCATCCAACCGAGCGGGGTCACTCCCCTTTGATTAGGAAATATTCCTTCTGGTGAACGGTCTCCTTGTCGCTTTCACGGTACCTGATCCCGAACTGTTCTTAATCTATCATCCCATGACGAGATCCTAAGGGTGACATGACTTACCCCTGATTGAACCGTTTTATGGCGAGCCTTGTCTTGATCCTTAAGAAACTGCTACATTATCAACCCAAGGGAATCAAGGCGCATTTGAGTTTGGAAGCAATGATAGATAATTGTTGTGGAGATGGTTTGTCGGGTATTTTTGAGTGAAGGAGAACGATGTGTCCTTTATGGTTTTTTGGTGTTCGTTGTGGGAGGCAGATTATCTCTGGTGGTCACACATTATTGGATCACTGCTCACGATACCCAAAATGTAGAACAAGCTAAAAGGTATAAGAAAAAGAAGAATGTCATAGGTATGATTTATGAATGAACAATATATGCAGAATCTAGGGAATAAAAGAAGTGAATATTAAAAACATTAAAAGGGTAGTGATTAGATTGTTTTAATTTTTATTGTTGGGTTGATGTTATAAGTTTTATTTGATTTTGTTAGTTTAATTATTGTTTGGATTTAAGAGTGCTTTGAAAATGAAATCAACTAGTACCATATAGAGGACAAGACTCCTAATACCATCAAAGAGAAATAAAATTATTCGATGGCCATTATTTCTTAGCCTACTGCCACAATATTATAGATTATTAGTAAAGTAAACTGAAATCACAATATGCTAAAATTGGAATCAACCTGCTTAATTAAGACCAAGGAGAAGTCAAAGTCAAACTGCTAAAATCAGGGACTCATTTATGGTCCTGATTTATCTCCTTAATCTTTCCATTTGATTTCTTTCCGTTCTAAAGTAAGTAAGCATATTGTATCCAAAAAGTCTGCCTTCGCCAAGATACCGGTGTGTTATACATTTTCTATTAAAAATTGTTCACAAACAATATAAGCATCAAACTAGACATGGAAAAATTCAAAAAAAATATAACAAACCACATACAACAAAAAAAACTGGACGTGTGATTGAAACTTAAGTATGAGATTTTTAGATGATTCTGGTAGAATGTTGGTATCTAAAACTTACTGATATCGATATACAATAATTTTGTTAGTACTGATTGACGAGAAGGTTGTTTATTTATTGTCAACTATTTATATAAGGATGCTTACAGATATAGGTAATGTTACCGAACCACCCCCATCGCAGTATTATATATTTCATTACCTTAGGCTTGATGCTTCTGCAAAGTATAGAAAGTACAACCGATTGTCGGCCTCAACTACAACCATAATTAGGATTAGGTTGCCTCACCGAGATACCAACCTTGGATTACGCCCATAAAATTCGTAAGTGTAGATAAATATCATCACTGCCTCATATAATTTATTTAGGAAGATCCTGAGATAACATTACATCAGTGACAACATCCCTAGGGTGCATTAAAGGTTTTTTTTTTTGCAGTGGAGACCATTTGTATAACACCTAGAACAACTGCAATCACAACCTGAGTGTGGTTGCCCCGCCAAGATATCATGGTCGGTATTCGTCTTCGACGACCAATGTGGCACAATCAGGCAATAAGCAATCAATTCCAGCCATGGTAAAGTAGAAATTAAAATTGTAAACCAAAATCACAAATCTTCTTACAAATTAGAAATCACAAAACTATAAAATCAAATTATATCTAGAAATTGCTAGATAAATTTGTATTCATGGTGTAGCAAACCCTCAAATGCATGTAAAGCTGACCTAGACCGAAGCAAAACCTGACATAAAACGATATATCCCAAAATTAGGATTTTCTCCCATAAAATAATCTTGTCACCGCTAATGGATCAAGAAAAAGTCATAAGCTAAAACCAAATGAGACATAAGTCTGGCTATAAAAAGTCTCGACCACCAAACTAACAAACACCTTATATCCAACCTAAGATCTAGTTTTGTCTAGTATTTTTTTAACAAAATCATAACAAAACTAAAACATGAAAAATATACAATTAAATCATTCATAGTAAATAAACTAAGCTAAATAACTATAACCAAAAGCATATACATATCTTCAATTGAACAAGGATCGAGCATAAACAAAAACAATCATCGAGGCACCCAAAACCCCCAAAATTGAAACCCTAGCCATTACGTTTTCACTAACCTAATCTAACTTCATGAACTGTAAGCGAAAGCATATACACCCTTCCATAGTTCAACATGAATCTAAAGATAATCTGCTTTCTTCTATTCATTGGGGGTGGGAATAATAATCTATCTTTCAATTCTTTCTCACTTCTCTTCTTATTCTTTTATCGAATCTTTTAAGGTATAATCTTAGAGTGCTTGTTATCATATCTCTTTGTGTTGTTTCTTAATTTTCCTTTTTCTCTTTTAAATAATCTATTAATCCTTCTTTTTTTCTCTCGTATCTTTCTATCTTTTTTAATTGTTTTTAATCTTTAATGTTAATCTCTTTTTTAATGGTAGTGCTTTGTAATATTCTTGGATGTTATTCTCTTAGATCTCTAGCCATTACGTTTTCACTAACCTAATCTAACTTCATGAACTGTAAGCGAAAGCATATACACCCTTCCATAGTTCAACATGAATCTAAAGATAATCTTCCGTCACTAAAAGCCCCCAAATTTGAAACACTAATTTTTGTATGACCTCCCAAATAGAAACCGTAACTCTTGCACCATGATTCAAGGACGGAGCCAAGTGTGAAGTAGGGTATGCCAAGGCCCACCTAAATTTTTTGAGCAAGTTTTTTTTTTTTTGGAACGGCGATATTATTAGAAACAAAAACTAGCAAGGAGCTAGATTACAAAACAATAATATAGGGGTTTTTGAGCCATTCGTTCCATCCGAACGAGGCTTTAGATCTAAAAATTAAAATACTAGAACAACCTAATGTTAAATAGGAGCAAGCCAGCAACTAATTATTACTAAACTTGAAAATGAGGTTTTTGACGACCTTTTCACTGGATATTGTTATTACGAACGTCTCACATAGTTTTAGAGTTTTTCGAATTTTTTTGGCCCACCCAAATAACAAATCCTGGCTTCGTCCCTGCCATGATTGGCTGTAATGGAATCATTAAGGCCAAATAAAAAAGAAAACCTCAAAAATCAAAACCCCGACTCTTCTGATAGATGTATATAAAGATTCGAGGCTCACTCATGTATGTGTGTGTGTGTGCAGGGGCGGAGCCATAAATTTTTGCTCGAGGGGTAACATTTCGATAATTTTCAGAAATTACATTATAAATTGGTTCTTTGGGGGAGGGGGGGGATTACAAAAAAATCGAATATTTTAGAAAATTTACACTATAATCTTTTTCGCTAGGGCCCCTCCTATCTCTGCCAGTGTGTATGTGTGTGACACACAATTACTATAGAATAAGAAAAGTCACATTGGCCGGGTGGCTTTAGCCTAACCGAAAGCAGGAAAGTGGGCCGGTTCAGAACGACGTCGTGCCGAAAATGAAAGAGTTCATATAATATAAATAATAACAACAACAATACGATAAACCTAATAAAATACTAACCCAACACTAATAATTTACCTAGGCCTCTCCTCTTGATAATTTATTAACCTAATTTTCTTTTCATCCAAACAACTTCATGATAACCAAGTGACAAAAAAAAAGTGTTGATGGGCGTTTCGGCAAATAATGAATTGTTTTGCTTCCTTATTTTATTACTTTGGCTCCAAGTATTAAACGGTTTATAAATACACCCATCCTAACTTCATAACCCCAAATCGATTCTAAATCATGGCATAGAATAAAGTTCGTTACCAGAATGCTTATTACTCGAAATAATCTCTCGTTTACCCACCACAAAACATGCTATTATAACAAGCACTCTTTCCAAACGTTGGCAACATGTTTGGACTTTACTTCCTAATCTTATTTTCATAGAATCCAAAGATGTCCGCAAAAGAGGAGATTATAATCATCATGTACTACTCTACCGCTACTTTTGGTTTATCGACAAAACCTTAAGTCAATGTCCTACACATGTGAACCTCAACAAATTTAAACTTAAATTGAATATGAGATACTTTAGTGATTTCAATGCTTGGTACAAATCGCAAATCAATTGCTGGATTCGTTATGCTATTACCAGTAACGTTCAAGAGGTTAATATAGAGTTATGGGATGGAGCAGAACTAGGAAAGTTTAGGTATGATGATGATTTCTTTTTCAAGAATTTATGTGCTATTCAGATGAAACTGACGCTATGTGTATTTAAGAATCCTATTGGTGCGATTAGTTGGGAAAAACTTAAGTGTTTGTGTATATCAGCAGGGATATTAGATGAAGAAGTGATTGCAGATATATTATCAGGAAGTCCTTGTTTGGAAACTTTACAGTTGGATTATTGCCATGGTTTTTCGTCGATTAATGTTACTTCAAAGAGTGTTAAGAACTTGGTGTTCTCTACTTATGACTCTACTACATTTTTCGATCAGGATGATATTATCAAAATCAATGCTCCATACAATAATCAAATATACGATGGATTTGCGGGAGATTTTGTTGCTTAATGTGTCTTCGTTAGTCAAAGCTGACTTAGATTATTGGCATAGCATTTCTCTATTTG
Source organism: Tanacetum coccineum (assembly GCA_026074375.1). Lineage (NCBI taxonomy): Eukaryota > Viridiplantae > Streptophyta > Magnoliopsida > Asterales > Asteraceae > Tanacetum > Tanacetum coccineum. Next base: position 17,789 of record BQNB010101144.1, on the reverse strand, counting down.
CATTAGATGAAGAAGAAGAAGAAGAATTGCTTAAAGGACTTTTACAAAGCCTTGGCCATGTCACAAATATTACACTTGGGGATTATACTTCAAAGGTACTCCATATTTTCAATAAGAATGTCTTACTCCCCCTTCCATTTGGGTTTGTTTTTGTCAAGGTGTTTGATTGCTAGTTTGAATATTGGTTTTCTCTTAATACTGTTCCCTTTGCAATATTGGTAGGTTCTCTCTCGTTTGGATTTTTGAGGGTGCAGATGATATTGATTCAGTGGATAAAAGGAGATTGGGAGGAACAAACTTCTTTGTTTTGGCTGGAAGTGATCGAGTCTTACTTGATAGGGGAAGTGTGTAATGGATGTTTGTGTATGTTTACAATCGAGTTGGCTTAAAACATATTCTGATTTAATGAAGAATGCAATGAATTTCTTATGTTAACAGAAGATGCATAATATTCTCTTGTTGTCAAGTGGTATTTAATGTTTTGCGATACATGTTCTGTTTCAAATAGGAAACTAGGATATGTTTCTTTTTATCATGATAACACACATACCCTATAAAGACCAAACCTCAAATGCGACGCTGTCTGAGAGAGGTTAGCCTGATCCTTTGATATTTTGTGTTGTATCTATGTGTATAACAATCTTCCAACAATTCACCTCATTGCTTTTTTTTGTCATTTCCTATCTCATTCTTCTGATAACATATCACGGTTTACTAAAAAATTGTGTCAGTGTATATGTGCTACTCCCTGAATGTATGCAGTGACACTCTTGCTATGTGCAGTGTCATACGAATTTTATGTCTAATAATACATTTCTTATGTTGGCTCTAGCTAGTCATCCTCTCACCATGTTAGATTTTAGCAGTCTATGCACATGTTAGATCTGTCATATGTTTATAATGGAATATATTGTTAGTTTGAAAAGTAGCATAATAAGTGTAAAACCTTTTAAAGTGTATCTGTATGATATATTGTAAGTTGTCGTTTGAGTTGTAAATAAGAGAGACCTTTTGAGAATATAATTGGGAGTTTCATCAGTTCGTATATGGTTGCGAGTCAACTGTAGACCACTGTTTATAGGGATGAATGTTCATCTCATATAGTCCCTCATAGTCTACAGTACCAGGAAAATCCAGTTTGTGAATCTATTTTACTTGCAACAGATATAGATTATAACCATATGATTGAGCTCTTTGTTTATTTTCTCATGAAAATCCAGTTTGTGAATCTATTTTACTTGCAACATCGGTGTTTTGGTTGTAGTCAGGGTTGAGGCATTGGACACATACTAATAAAATACCATGGTATACAACTACAGGAAACCGGCATCAACTATAAACGAATACTTTACATAAACATATTGTGAAAACGAAAGTTTTCAAAGATCGGACGAGCGTAGGAGAAGAAAGGGGGGTTGTTGGAAGAGGTGGCAAAGATTGAGAGAATTAGGCCGATTGCAATTGGGTTTACAGGTAAGTGTGATTTGAGGATTTGGGCTGAAGCTATTTGAAATGGTTCAGGCCGGGTTTTGCATTTATCGGTTAGGGTTTTGATTGTGGCGTAGTTGAATGGGTTGTAACGTTTGTTTGGATCATATCTAAATGGCGGGAATGTGGTGGAGACTTTATGGTATTTGTAGTATTTGGGCTTGTTTTCTATTTCGGGCTTCTGATATATTTCGAGAACGTTAAGTAGAATTCGATAAATTAGAAAGAGATTTGTTCGGGCCTGGAAAACTAGGTAAAAATGGAACTTATTTTTTTCTATGACATGACACACACTTCGCCGTTACTAGTTAGCAGGAGAATACCATAACAAGTAATAGCTATTCTTTTCAATACGTCGTCTTTTTACTAGGTTTTATCTATCCAAGGCATCCATACCCCCATCTAAAAAAGCTCGATTTCAAGAGTTTTTCCGTTAATGTTTGAGTCTTGTAGAAAAAAGGTATTTTTTCGAAAGACTTAACAATGGTCAAGTGTTTAAAGAAGTTATTAAATAAGTGCTTATTGGAGATCGATATTCTTTTAATCACATCTAACTATATGTTATCGACATATCTGTTTATGATTATTTAACATCGCATGATCACATTAAATTAAATCCCTTTAAAAGTTAACAGAGTTTTCCCCTCTGTAAGATGAGTACAAACTGTAATTATGATGATCATGACAAGGTCTTAATGTGAAATCACTCATGAAATATTACAACCCTTTGCATCTAATATGCTAATTAATCAGGAAACAGCAGATTTGGCCTTACTCATCAGCAAGTTTCACAATTTTCTTCCCAACATTGTAGCCAGAATAGAGCCCAACAAATGCGGAAGGAACACATTCCACACCAATTGAGACATCTTCAAGTACATGCATCTTTCCCGTACGAATGTGATCTATGGTTGTAGAGAGAAATTCGGGAAACAAGCTCAAGTAATCACCTGCTAGGAACCCTTGAATAGTAATTCTCTTGTATATAACATTCAGCATATCTGGCGCTGCACGTTTTTCAGTGTTTGTGTATTCTGAAATAACGCCACAAACTGCTACCCTTCCGTGCAAGTTCATGTTTGATACCGCTGCCTCTAACATCTCACCTCCCACGTTATCAAAGTATATGTCAATCCCCTCTGGAAAATACCTAAAACAAAAATGACCGTCTTTGTTAAAATGTCTATGACTAGCACGCAACAATAAAGAGTATAGTAGCGACAGTGTCCATACTTTTGCAGGGTCGAATTTAGATCCGTTTCTTCCTTATAGTTGAATGCCTCATCAAACCCGAGCTTTTCTTTAAGCAAATTCACCTAAAATTTGATTAAAAAATGTAAATGCTTTCACCTCTCATACTATGTTTCAAACATACCAAATGTACTTCAAACTTTAGAAGCTGATAAAACAAAACACAGACCTTTTTTGAGCTCCCAGCACAGCCCACAACATAGCAACCTAATTGTTTAGCATATTGGCCCACGAGGCTTCCTACAGACCCAGAAGCAGTAGAGACAAAGACTTTTTCACCCTTCTTGGGCTTACATACTTCAAAGAATCCAGCATAAGCTGTAAGCCCACTAAACCCTATGTTTTATAAACAAAACGCTTACATAAGCTTAGCTCACAAGAGTTAGGATCAAATGAGAAATAAAAGTAATACTACGTATAAGAATAAGAAGTAACTACGGTTGCACATTTCAAATACTTATATATTGAGTTTGTTGAAAATGGGCTCACCTAAAACCCCAACATGGTATGACAATGGGAAGCCCATTGGGTTCAATTTGTTTAGAATCATTCCTTGTGATATGCTATACTCTCCCCAGCTTATAAGACCAACAACATAATCACCTTTTTCAAAATCAGGATTATCAGAGGCTACTACTTTCCCCACACCTAAGCATCAATTCACCTAAAAAATTCAAGTCGCCAAATTTATACACATGTTTTGGTTTCAACTTCATGGGTATCAAGGTTTTCAACGTAAAGCTGGGAATTCAAAACAAACGCGCTTTATATAGTGGAGAAACTAACCTCGCGGGGGACTATACCTACTGCATATTCTGAAGCTTTTGAGAAGCATGACTGATTTCATTCTGTTAAGCTGATACGGGTCAATTGATACATAGAGATTTTTGATAATTATATCTTTGGACCCCGGCTTAACCAACAAGGAAATTGACTCAGTTTTGACCTCAAAATCACTCTCTTGTGGTGCACCATCTATTTGAGCTTTGATTGCTATGTACTTGTTTGTGAGCTCCATTTTTAAAGAATCTACCTCTTATTAAATGTCTTTGTAACTTTATAGTTGCATAGAGAATGAAACTTGAAAATAGCTATATAGTGATGAGTAAAGAAGACATCAAGTTAACTTTTATTATAAATAATATTAGGGAATGTTGACAAAATGGCATAATAATATCTCTTGAAATTTATTGTAAGGCATGAACTCATATTAAATTAGATCAAAAATTGTAAAAGATTCCAAATGAACAATATCGTCATCAAACATGGTTTTAAAAGGCGCGTCATAGAGGCATCATGATGTCGCTAAAATGCGAGACGTGACCTCCATGTTACGAACTAAACTAAGGTGTGGACTCTAGCCGTGTGGCGTGAGATGGGGCGTGGAAAGTCGTGATAAGACGTGAGGCTTGACGTCTTTTTTGGATTCAACTCCGATAAAAAAAATTAAATGCAAAGATAATTTCTTAACTTTAAATATATTATGTACAACGTTTTTTGTAAAGTCGATATATATGAAGTACGATATAAATATTTTCATATTTTGTGCCCTTTAAGACACGCCTTAAAAGCGCAAAAGATTCGCCATGACTCCTAAGACGTGAGGCTTGATCATGACACCATGATATGCCTCACGCTATATATAACCTCTTGGTTTAAAAACTCATATATTTGTATCTTGTGAACTCAGCATTTGCTAGTATAAACTATTCATAAATTAATAAATTTAATTTTCCTTGTGAATATGTTGCATTGCCGGCTTTTTTTATAATGAATTTGATTCTAAGATGCCTTGTAGGCTGCAGGCTTCAGATGCAACTTTCATGTAAAACAATTTCAGTTTGGTATTTTCGAATATGAAAACGACTTAAGTTTAGATACAACCATACGGCCAACAGCCGTTACAAGTATGCAAAACCAAGCAGAATCTACAAATGATAAAAAGAAAAAAAAAATCGATTTTAACTAAGTACTAGTTTTGTTTAATAGTTATAGTGTGTCAACCTTCAAGTTGGTTGAGCTATCATTGTAATTTAGTTATAACTAGGGATGGCAACGGGGCGGGTTTGGGGCGGGGCGACCATCTCCATCCCCAAACCCGATTACCAAAGTTATCTCTCAACCCGCCCCGATCACCATCGGGATCTAATCGGGGCGGCTCGTTGGGGCGCGATGCTCCCCCAAACCCGCCCCTCACATTAATTGTTATTTGAAAACCGTTCATAACTTGAAAATTTAAGAACCTACTAATAATCAATCACAAATAATATTTGTTAAGTTTTAACGATAGTATTATACATAAATAATGATATATTGCACTGCCACAAATTACAACTTAAAAATATAACATCAAACAAGTTTTTATAATCACAATTTTGCAATCTTACAAAGATTAAAAAAACTAACAATATTAGATATAATTTTAAAATTACATAAATACCATCAAAATCTATATAATTATAGATATATTTGTATATATTAATCGGGTGGGGCGGGTCGGGATGTTCTTATTAGAGGATAGGTTAGTAGGTCCAAGCCCGATTGTGGGTTGGGTCCATTAGGGTTTCTAGTATGTTCTAGGTTACATTATAAATGCTGTATCAATAATACATATCTTCTACGGGGTTTTCATTGTCTTACATGGTATCAAATGATCAGACCCACTCCGATACCATGTTACAATGAGAATCCCGTAGGAGATATGTATTATTGATACGATATTTATAATGTAACATAGAACATATTAGAAACCCTAATGGACCCAACCCACATTCGGGCTTGGGCCTACTAACCTATCATCTAATAGGTCTTCCCCGCTACCCGCCCCAAACCCGATTAAAATCCTAGTTTAAGACCCAAACTCGTCCCAAACCCGATTAAAATCCCGGTTTAAGCCCCAAACACCCGATAAGCATGCCCCGACCCGCCCCGATTAGTCCCGGTTTCGGGTTTCCCTGTCGGGTTCGGGATTTTTTGCCATCCATAGTTAAAGCACCTATAGGGAGTTAGATAAATTTCGTTTAGAATTAAGGATGTTCAATGCTAACAGTTTAGGGGATATATATCAATATTTTCTTAGTATCCTCTATATGTGCTTAAATAATCTGTTGACGCCATCGGTTTGTTAGAGTGAACCTACTCATGTCCCCATCGCAAGTTGTTTGACTTAGACCAGGTGTAATAGGGGCATTTTAGACGCGTTGTCCTTGTCCCGGTTAGTTGATATGTTTATTTAGCATATGGTCCTTTATTGGTTTCTATCATGATCTTATCAACATTATATATATACTTTCTTCGTTCACGTTTCATTTTTGTGATGTCCTAATTTAATTGTTCACTACTAAATATAGATAGAGAAGTCTGATCAAGTTTACTATATTACCATTGTTTGAATTATTACAAACTTTAAAGAAGACTTTAATTAGTTAGATAAGGGTAAAACTGTCATTTTGCTAAAAAATAAGAAAGAGACAGGAGTAATAAATATATTTTCTTAAACTGAATGTTTTTTTAAAGCAAGCAATATATGAAAGAAGATAGAAAATCCCGTGAATGCTAATTGATTTCCTTGTCTATTTCCACCCAAACAATCGATATAAATAGTTTACAGAGATAGGGCTTTGAGCCCAAGATAAGAATGAAACAGCTATACATATCAATCTACAACTAATCATGACTAAGCCTATTGTAATCATACTAAACATAGAGTGGACTAATATTGGAAAGAGTCCAATCAAATATGTCGACTAGTATATCGACTAATACGCCCCCTCAGTTTGAGCGGGAGGAGGACGGACGCTGAAACTGGATCTAAAATCTTCAAACAAAACTGAAGGCGGTCCCTTGGTGAAGATATCGGCAATTCACAAAAGCTCGAGACTGAAAGAGAAGCGGTTCATAACGGCCGACAATTATGTTTTTGAAATGAGAGAAAGAATAGATTTTTTTGATCCTTTTTGGAGAGAGTAGAAACGGATTCATGACGGCCGACAGTTAGGTTTTGAGAATGAATATAGAGAGATTTGATTTTTTTTAGAGAGGATAGAAGCGGCTCATGATGGCCGACAACTATATTTTTGAGAATGATGATTTATAGCTAAAAAATAAGAAAGAGACAGGAGTAATAAATATATTTTCTTAAACTGAATGTTTTTTTAAAGCAAGCAATATATGAAAGAAGATAGAAAACCCCCATAAGGCTAATTGATTTTCTTGTCTATTTCCACCAAAACAATCGATATAAATAGTTTACAGAGATAAGGCTTTGAGCCCAAGATAAGAATGAGACAACTAAGAGTATTCAATCTACAACTAATCATGACTAATCATATCTAATCATACTAAACATAGGTCTACTAATATAGGAAAGAGATCAATCAAATATTGCCAACTAATAATATATTCATTAAATCTAACATCGTAGTAAAAGTCTTCCAAACCTTAGAGCCAAATATGCCGTCTTTTATTCCAAACTAAAATTGTCGTTATTCTTTTCTATTTTGCCACCAACTCTACTATCCAAAAGCATCCAAAAGAGTCATCACCAATCGTTTATGTGAAGTCCTTACGTCACATTCCATCAAATTGAGACATAGATATTAATTTAAGAGAAAAGTTCCAAAATCTGCGTGCTTGACTGTTCAACTATTCAACTTCACTTACGCTGCGTTCTTGAGTTTGTTTTTGAGGAGAAACAAAAAAAAATGCTAAGAAATATACATAATCTTGTGTTATTAAGTTTTTATAAAAAGGAAAAGAAAGGTTTACATAGGAAAGATGAGGGGAAATTTGGACCAAAGTTATCCTCCCATTTTTGGGAGAATTGCCTAGGAAAGGAAAGGATACATCTTATATTTTGGTTAGAAAGACTATACTACCCCCCACCAACTACAAAGGCTAATATACAAGAGGGGCATTGTAGTAAATTGTCATATTTACATTACTTTCCTTCCAACTTAAGAACATGAATCATACACACTTTCCTTGCATTTCCTTTCCGTTTTGTTCGACTCGAGAACGCAAACAAGATTTTATGATATCCTTTCTTTTCTTTCTCTACCCCTTCCATTCTTTTCTTTTATCAGCAATTTCAGCATCAAATAATGGGGAACCATATAACATATTTAAATCATTATTCGCCCCAGGAACCCCAAAATATGCATGCCAAATCCATAATTTTTGATCAGCAACAGCTTCTAACATAAGAGTTGAGTATTTATTAGTTCTCTCTTTTGAACTGCCTTGTAAGCCCTATGCATACAATCGTTTCCCGGCATTCGGGTCTTGTTTTCTTCGTGCAATTCATATTTTTGAATTTCAGTTGTAGTTTGGGCCTTCTTAATAACTATATCATAATATTTAAAACGTGAATGCACTTAGTAAATATGATTATATGCATTTCGTGAAGTCGTTCAGCAATTTACAAATATTAATCAAATGCATCAGGTGAAGTGTCGTACGACATTTGGCGTATGGCGGATGTAGCCCTGTAAAATGATCAATACTATTATGACCGGTCTAATAATAAACTAAGTACTCAGGCAGGGGTTGCACATCATAACTTAAGATATCGTTGAGTATTTTATTAAAAAAGTCTAGCGATCATACGATACATGCGCCTAAACTTTTCTTCAGGATATTTAGGTTCATACTCGTCGTCGCCAAAATAGTCGTCGATTAGCCTTAGTTATGCCTTTTCTGGTTCACGATATTTGTTGTCCTCACTCATCTTTCTGGACATCACTCGAACCCCGGCCTTCTTGCTCACACAAAACCACATATTGTGATTAGACTCTTATTCCCTTATATCGTTCATGTCGGTTGAAATAGATCGCATCATAATGATCGTATGTGTCGGTTGGGTCGAAATCGTTGGAGTTTATTTTGTTCCCTATTTGAAAGAAAAATAGAAGTATTATGTAGATGATGTATTGACAATGTGTGTGAAAGTATGAATAATAAGGGGGTATTAATGGATTTTTAAAGGGGTAAAATTAGGGTTTTGGGGGTATTTTTTTGAAAAACCGCAGCCCCCCAACAGCTAGAAACATATACATTAAAAATAAAAAAATTAAGTTTGGCGTGGGCTGTTAGCCACGGCGCGAGAACTCTTGACGCGAGCCACGGAGTGGTGCGCCGTAGGCTTTTCTCGCACCAAGGTTTGGCGCCAAGTGATGACACCACCACTCCCTCGTTAATATGCCTGTCTTTTATTCCAAAAACTATAAATTGTCTCCACCCCCCCTCCCCCCCCCCTTTATTCTTTTCAATTTAGCCACCAACTTACTATCCAAAGCATCCAAAAGAGTTATCACGATCGTTATGTGAAGTCCTTACGTCACATTCCATCAAATTGAGACATAGATATTAATTTAAGAGAAAAGTTACAAAATCTGCGTGCTTGACTGTTCAATTATTCAACTTCACTTAACGTTCGACACCTATCTAATTGTTTATTATTAAAACACTAGCAGTAAAAACCAAAAAAATAACAAGAAAAAATTGTTGGTGAGTGTTTTTCCCTATATTATAATAAAACTTGATTGGAAGAGTTTGTTATGTGGGTTTTGGAAAAGAAGAATGGAATCATTCACAAATCTAATTGTTTGATACGTGAAGTCTTCAGTCACATTAATTTTTTAATTGACAAAACCCATACCGTATGAAATACGTGGTATTTTGGCTGGCATGTTCCACACCTCACATTTATATACTTTTATTATTTAATTATTGATTATATGTTGATTATCTTAATCATTGTAGATAAATCTACTCCCTCCGTGCCCTTATTAAGTGTACATTTTGACTTTTTGAATTCTTTTCTCATAAATTTTGACCGTAATTTATTTATCTTATGTATATATATGCTTACTGAATATTATACCAATGAAAAAATACATTCGAAATCTTATCCATTCATATATTTTGCATTGAGTATCATATAACATAAGAAGAAATAATTAAGGTCAAAGTTGAAGAAAAAAGACTTTAAAAAGTCAAAAATGGACACTTAATATGGGACGGAGGGAGTAATATTAATAGTATATATAATTTTTTACATCTTTTCAAACCCGAGCCAAATCCAAATGCAAATCTAAACTCATTTACAAACCAAACGCACCTTTACTTGTAATTTTTACTTCATTTTACTTTATATTTTGTTAAAAGTAACTTGTGCAATTTTCCGATGAGAAAGGCATTTTGTTTTATTGCTTTTCTGAGTTTGCTATGAAGTCACGTGGGTGCTTCATATTATTATACAAGATTCTTAAATATGAAGCTCTGGTGCAAAGAAAACCTTATGTCAACAAGACAGCAACATTAACAGTGTATGCTAATTTCTACAATCAATCAAATAAATTCTTCCAATACAACAAACTATACAGGTATACTACATCAAGAAAATCACATGTAAGTTGTCATAATTCACTTGAATATTGACTTCAAAAGTCTAAATCCTATCACTTAATCTTCTTCATCATCATTAGGCTGAACTGATTGCTCAAACTCAGCCTCCATAATCACCCCATCCATTACATGTACAACCATCTCCCCTTTCCTCAAATCCACCCGTTTTGATCGAACTCTATTAACCACAAGCGTTTCATCTGCATCTTTCGATACGGGTGCAATTTTTGAGTTTGCTATGAAGTCACTGTTACAATTTTCCGATGAGAAACATTCTTAAAGTACTCCTTCTGTCTCATTTTTATTGTACACGTTTTCTTTTTTGATGTTCCAATTTAATTGTCTACTACTAAAAATAGATAAGGAAGTTTGATCAAATTTACTATATTACCCTTGTTTGAAATTATTATTACAAACTTAAAAGAAGACTTAAATTAATTAGCTAAGGGTAAAACTGTCTTTCTGTCAAAAAGTAAGAAAGAGAGAGCAGTATTAAATGCAATTTTCTTAAACTGTGTGTTTTTTGTGGGAGGACAATAATTTTGGGACGGATGGAGTATTTTATTAAGTTGTTTTAACTTCAAACTTGTCTTACAGTATACAATAGCGTGGTTGTATATCGAGAAAGAATAGATAACTTACGTATGTGTAGCAAAGGTTCGAGTGGTGGTGGAGCACGGTGGGTCACGGTGGAGCTAAGGGTTGAGCACGGTGGGTCGCGGTGGAGCAAAGGGTCACGCATGGTGGTCGAGCATGTTGATGGTGACGGATTTCAAGGCGGCGACGGACGGATATGGTGGTGACGACTGATGGATAAGGTGGTGATGATGGTGAGGGTATATTGAGAGGGAGAAGACGAAAGAGATAAAGAAATATGAGTTTTTATTAATATTTTAAAAAAGGGGTATATTTGTCATTTAAGCGATAAACCAAAAATTAAATCATGTACTTGCAAAAGGACACATGTTGAACATTGAGTGGAGTTGAGTAGTCGAGTATATGACAATTTTGAGAAGAGTAAATAAAAGCAATGTTTTAAAACCCGGGTTTTTAACTGACCCGGTTTAGTAACCACTTCAACCGGTTGTACACATATATATACTTTTTTCAAATATTTAATATATAGTGTTGTATTATCTCATAATTTATCTTACATTCAATTGAACTTATTAAAAATATTATGTCTTTACTGATAAGTTTTAATTTGTAAGTTATAAGTATGTTTGGCAAAAGTAACTGTTGCTGAAACTAGAGATGGAGCTGTAGATGGAGATTGTGATGAAGATTATGAAAAGAAATTATTTTTATAAGCTGCATTAAGTAGCATTTGATTTTAAGAGATTATGAAAGATTATTTTTTTTATAATCTCTTATAATATTGTCTACCAAACGAAGCCTATATTTTAAGTAGTTTATTTTTAAAAAAAATAAGCATAATCTCTTGACAATCTTATGTACCAAACATGCCCTATATGTCTATAAAATTATAAAAAAAGATTTGCAAAAAACAATCAACTTATAATTCTAAGTTATAATAAACTATAATAAAACAATATTATTGGTGTTTTAAAGTTGTTTTAACTCTATTTTAACTAATATTAGTCATCACCATTTCAATTTGTCAATTAAACTTAAAAAGGTTTATGAAAAAAAAGCTTTTGTTAAATTTTTTGAAAAAAAGTCGTGACCCGGTCGGATTTATCAAACTGGGTCAACGAAAAACCGGCGGTTCAATTCGTTTCTCAAACAAGCAAAAACTCAGTCACATCCAACCCGGTTCACGATCCAACCGGTTCAACAGGCCGGGTCAACCCGGGTTTTAAAATATTAAAAAAAAGTGACTACATTGGGAATCAACTTCAACATTTTGTACCAAAATGATACTTTTCTCTTAATTTAAAGGGTTAATTACACCGTTGGTCTTCAAAGTAAGTCCCTTTCTGCGTTTGGTCCTCCATTCTAAGGTTCCGTCGAAATACTTTCCAAGTTTGGCTTTTTCACTCCCGTTTATTCCCAAACCCTCCGTTCTATGTTCTATGTAACAGTCGTTACTATTCCTAATTAAATATGTCACGCGACTTGCACACGATGAGTTAAGGTGTTATTTGTTTATTAAGAGACTATGGGTCTAACTCGATTCACATAACTCCTGTGCTAAAAAGTCTGAATATATATCCCCCTAATTTTTCAATAAGTGGTTGAAAATTTTTGAAACTCAAATAAAATTATTTCTTTTTGTAAAAAAGTGTCTTAATGTGTAAACTATTAGTTTTTACAATTTAAATATAAAACGATTGCATTCACGCGAGAAATAAACTTTACTAAATTTGAAAAAAAAAACAAAATTTAAAATATAGTCAACTTAAAGTTAGAAGTATTTAAAAAAACCTTCAATCTCATGTTTATTTGATATAAAGAAACATGTCGGGGTTTAGATTGAACTTTTTAAAACGATTAACTAAATGAGTTAGATAGAGTTGAGATATATGAGTCCGCTAAACCAAATACTCCAATTTGAACAAAATAGAAATTATCACATAACTAATATCATGTTTTACATTCTTTATCTAACAAAAAATGTATTGATTATATTTTAACATAGTTTTAATACGAAATACAAAGTTGAAACACGACAAGAGTATAGGAGATTACAAGTTGTTTTCTATGAAATTTGATTGCGTTGCAAGACCTCTTCTGCTCTTTAGCTCTTCTGAAAATCGACTTCTATGGTTGAAGTATCGTAGATATGATTTAGCACACTTAAAACTTATTTTTGAGTTTTCTATTTATAAGGTCTGGAAAAAGGTCGATCCAGTGTATTGACTAAGGTCAATACGGCGTATCAAAGGTTTCTTGGAGTAGGGACCACGTTTAATATCTCTTTAGAATCTTTTAAAATAATAAAACTTGGATACGCTGTATAGATGATCCTGGATACGGCGTATTGTCTCAATCCTTCCTTCGTGGTCTGTGGAAGTGCAGGCAGAAGATACAGATACGCCGTATTCTTAATGGATACGGCGTATAGGAATGTAATCAAGTTTGATTATTCTCTCTGTTGGACCGAAAGTAATTATATCACGGCGTATCGTTGATGTTGATATGACGTAGTCTTCAAAGTCAGGCAATGGTCCTTGAATTCGTCAAAGTCCTTAGATACGGTTCCGTATAGGTCTAGAATAAATACGCGAATTGATGTCCAATCAACAACAACATTAATTCACAAGAATTCTTTTATTAAAGCTCCAAATGCGTGCCTTCATGCATAATCTTTACCAACGGTACTCCAGAAATACTGCAATTCTTAAATACAAACATTAAGTAACAATTCTTTGCATAATTAGTAACAAAGTGGGTAAGAATCATAGATAAGATGAGTTATAAATATGTACGTTATTTGATGTTCATCCATGTATTAAAGGAAGTTTGGAATGTTCTTTGGGGTTTCTAAGTAGGGGTCGAGACTTCGCTTCAACTCTAAGTGCCAAGCTCACAGTTGAAGACCGATCTTGTCTTGTTAATACGTATGTCGACTTTCAGTTCTTTCATTGACACCACTAGAAAAACACCCCAGAGACAATGATCTGCCATCGTGAACTTCGTAAATCAAAAAAGGGTTGGGTTGTTTGTGGTTTGGATTGTTTTTATGAGTTGGTGGTTTGTGTTTGTATTATCAACACTTTTTTTGCAATTGTTGATCTGTATTCTTATACGGTGCCCTGTTTGTTGCATGTATGTCACAAAAGTTCATCCTGGGGACTTTTGAAAATTCTCTTGCGGCCCCGTAATTTTTATGTAAATATTTCACCCATTCTATCCCTCTGTACATAGATATTAATGCTATCGGCGCTAATCCATGCAAAGCAAGTCCTAGTTCATCACCCTTTATTAAATTTATCCAGGTAATTGAATCAATTTCCACCTTGAATGTCGTAGGTGGTTTCACAATAGCGAAAATATTTATTCGCTTTTTAGCATCCAACCGAGCGGGGTCACTCCCCTTTGATTAGGAAATATTCCTTCTGGTGAACGGTCTCCTTGTCGCTTTCACGGTACCTGATCCCGAACTGTTCTTAATCTATCATCCCATGACGAGATCCTAAGGGTGACATGACTTACCCCTGATTGAACCGTTTTATGGCGAGCCTTGTCTTGATCCTTAAGAAACTGCTACATTATCAACCCAAGGGAATCAAGGCGCATTTGAGTTTGGAAGCAATGATAGATAATTGTTGTGGAGATGGTTTGTCGGGTATTTTTGAGTGAAGGAGAACGATGTGTCCTTTATGGTTTTTTGGTGTTCGTTGTGGGAGGCAGATTATCTCTGGTGGTCACACATTATTGGATCACTGCTCACGATACCCAAAATGTAGAACAAGCTAAAAGGTATAAGAAAAAGAAGAATGTCATAGGTATGATTTATGAATGAACAATATATGCAGAATCTAGGGAATAAAAGAAGTGAATATTAAAAACATTAAAAGGGTAGTGATTAGATTGTTTTAATTTTTATTGTTGGGTTGATGTTATAAGTTTTATTTGATTTTGTTAGTTTAATTATTGTTTGGATTTAAGAGTGCTTTGAAAATGAAATCAACTAGTACCATATAGAGGACAAGACTCCTAATACCATCAAAGAGAAATAAAATTATTCGATGGCCATTATTTCTTAGCCTACTGCCACAATATTATAGATTATTAGTAAAGTAAACTGAAATCACAATATGCTAAAATTGGAATCAACCTGCTTAATTAAGACCAAGGAGAAGTCAAAGTCAAACTGCTAAAATCAGGGACTCATTTATGGTCCTGATTTATCTCCTTAATCTTTCCATTTGATTTCTTTCCGTTCTAAAGTAAGTAAGCATATTGTATCCAAAAAGTCTGCCTTCGCCAAGATACCGGTGTGTTATACATTTTCTATTAAAAATTGTTCACAAACAATATAAGCATCAAACTAGACATGGAAAAATTCAAAAAAAATATAACAAACCACATACAACAAAAAAAACTGGACGTGTGATTGAAACTTAAGTATGAGATTTTTAGATGATTCTGGTAGAATGTTGGTATCTAAAACTTACTGATATCGATATACAATAATTTTGTTAGTACTGATTGACGAGAAGGTTGTTTATTTATTGTCAACTATTTATATAAGGATGCTTACAGATATAGGTAATGTTACCGAACCACCCCCATCGCAGTATTATATATTTCATTACCTTAGGCTTGATGCTTCTGCAAAGTATAGAAAGTACAACCGATTGTCGGCCTCAACTACAACCATAATTAGGATTAGGTTGCCTCACCGAGATACCAACCTTGGATTACGCCCATAAAATTCGTAAGTGTAGATAAATATCATCACTGCCTCATATAATTTATTTAGGAAGATCCTGAGATAACATTACATCAGTGACAACATCCCTAAGGGTGCATTAAAAGTTTTTTTTTTTTGCAGTGGAGACCATTTGTATAACACCTAGAACAACTGCAATCACAACCTGAGTGTGGTTTCCCCGCCAAGATATCATGGTCGGTATTCGTCTTCGACGACCAATGTGGCACAATCAGGCAATAAGCATCAGATTCCACCATGGTAAAGTACAATTAAAATGTAAACCAAAATCACAAAATCATCTAGCAAATTAGAAATCACAAAACATATAGCAAATCAAATTATATCTAGAAATTGCTAGATAAATTTGTATTCATGGTGTAGCAAACCCTCAAATGCATGTAAAGCTGACCTAGACCGAAGCAAAACCTGACATAAAACGATATATCCCAAAATTAGGATTTTCTCCCATAAAATAATCTTGTCACCGCTAATGGATCAAGAAAAAGTCATAAGCTAAAACCAAATGAGACATAAGTCTGGCTATAAAAAGTCTCGACCACCAAACTAAAACAAACACCTTATATCCAACCTAAGATCTAGTTTTGTCTAGTATTTTTTTAACAAAATCATAACAAAACTAAAACATGAAAAATATACAATTAAATCATTCATAGTAAATAAACTAAGCTAAATAACTATAACCAAAAGCATATACATATCTTCAATTGAACAAGGATCGAGCATAAACAAAAACAATCATCGAGGCACCCAAAACCCCCAAAATTGAAACCCTAGCCATTACGTTTTCACTAACCTAATCTAACTTCATGAACTGTAAGCGAAAGCATATACACCCTTCCATAGTTCAACATGAATCTAAAGATAATCTTCTTTCTTCTATTCATTGGGGGTGGGAATAATAATCTATCTTTCAATTCTTTCTCACTTCTCTTCTTATTCTTTTATCGAATCTTTTAAGGTATAATCTTAGAGTGCTTGTTATCATATCTCTTTGTGTTGTTTCTTAATTTTCCTTTTTCTCTTTTAAATAATCTATTAATCCTTCTTTTTTTCTCTCGTATCTTTCTATCTTTTTTAATTGTTTTTAATCTTTAATGTTAATCTCTTTTTTAATGGTAGTGCTTTGTAATATTCTTGGATGTTATTCTCTTAGATCTCTATATTTTAATGGTCTTATTAAAATCTTTTAATCTTTTTCTATGCTTTTGTAGAATCTTTCTACTCTATATAATCTAATCTATTTTTCTAATCTTGTATCCGTCACTAAAAGCCCCCAAATTTGAAACACTAATTTTTGTATGACCTCCAAAATAGAAACCGTAACTCTTGCACCATGATTCAAGGACGGAGCCAAGGTTGAAAGTAGGTATGCCCAAGGCCACTAAATTTTTTTGAGGCAAGTTTTTTTTTTTTTTGGACGGGGCGATATTATTAGAAACAAAAACTAGCAAGGAGCTAGTATTACAAAACAATAATATAGGGGTTTTTTGAGCATTCGTTTCCACCCGAACGAGGCTTTAGATCTCAAAAATAAAATGAACTAGAACAACCTACATGTTAAATATAGCAAGCCAGCAACTAATTATTACTGAAACATGAAAATGAGTTCTTTGACGACCTTTCACTGAAAATTGTTATTACGAACGTCACACATAGTTTTAGGGTTTTTCAAATTTTTTTTGCCCACCCAAATAACAAATCCTGGCTTCGTCCCTGCCATGATTGGCTGTAATGGAATCATTAAGGCCAAATAAAAAAGAAAACCTCAAAAATCAAAACCCCGACTCTTCTGATAGATGTATATAAAGATTCGAGGCTCACTCATGTATGTGTGTGTGTGTGCAGGGGCAGAGCCATAAATTTTTGCTCGAGGGGTAACATTTCGATAATTTTCAGAAATTACATTATAAATTGGTTTTTAGGGGGGGGGGGATTAACAAAAAAATCGAATATTTTAGAAAATTTACACTATAATCTTTTTCGCTAGGGCCCCTCCTATCTCTGCCAGTGTGTATGTGTGTGACACACAATTACTATAGAAAAAGAAAAGTCACATTGCCGGGTGGCTTTAGCCTAACCGAAAGCAGGAAAGTGGGCCGGTTCAGAACGACGTCGTGCCGAAAATGAAAGAGTTCATATAATATAAATAATAACAACAACCATACGATAAACCTAATAAAATACTAACCCAACACTAATAATTTACCTAGGCCTCTCCTCTTGATAATTTATTAACCTAATTTTCTTTTCATCCAAACAACTTCATGATAACCAAGTG